>CAUYRH010117896.1:0-22962 GCA_963574655.1 Perodicticus potto
AGTAATGAGAAAGTCTCTTGAATGTTATCGCAATCAGGTTGATGAAAATATCTCTGATTGTATCTGAAGCCCGTACACTGTACCCCATGATTGAATTATTGTACACAGCTATGATTCAATAAAAAAAATAAATAAATAAAATAAATAAAATAAAATAAAAAAATTACTATGGGTACATCTTTATAGGGCACGTGTGATGTTTTAATACAGGTGTACAATGTGAATCAATCAAGTCAAGGTAATTAGGGTATCCAGCAGTTCAGGCATTTAACATTTCTTTGTGTTAAGAACATTTAAATTCCACTCTTTAGTTATTTTAAGGTATGCTCCAACTTATTGGTGATTACAATCCCTTTGTTGTGCCATCGGATACTATTATTTATTTATTTTTTTTGAGACAGAGCCTCAGGCTGTTGCCCTGGGTGAAGTGCTGTGGCGTCACAGCTCACAGCAACCTCCACGTCTTGGGCTTAAGCAATTCTTTTGCCTCAGCTTCCCAAGTAGCTGGAACTACAGGGACCCACCACAACACCTAGCTATTTTTTGGTTTTAGTTGTCGTTCTTTGGCAGGCCTGGGCTGGATTCGAACCCTCCAGCTCTGGTGTATGTGGCTGGCACCTTAGCCACTTGAGCTATAGACGCTGAGCCAGATACTATTCATTCTGTCTACCTATTGCCTTAATTATATTTTTGTACCCATGAGCCATCCTCACATTATCCCCCCTTCCCGCTACCCTTCCCATCCTTGAGTAACCATCTCTGTACTCTGTCTCCACTGGACCACTTACTTTTAAAATTTAGCTCCTGAATATGTGTGAGAACATGAAGATTTGTCTTTCTGGGCTTGGCTTATTGCAGTTAACATAGTGTTCTCCAGTTCGACCCATGTTGTTTCCAATGGCAGGATGTCATTTTTTGTGGTTATATAACTTCCCCTGGCCATATGTGCCATATTGTCTTTATCTGTTCATCTGATAGACAATTAGGTCAATTCCATATCTTGGCTATTGTGGATAGCGTCGCAGTAAAGGTGGGAGTGCAGAGATCTTTTTGATGTACTGATTTCCCCTCCTTTGGATATATACCAGCCAGTGGGATTCCTGGGTCATATGGGAGTTCTATTTTTAGTTTTGTAGGGAACCTCCCTACTGTTTTCCATAGAGGTTGCACTAATTACATTCCCACCAACGGGGTATCAGGGTTCCCTTTTTTGCACACCCTCACTAGCATTTGTTATTGTCTTTTTGATAAAAGCTATTTTAACTGGGTACTATATCCTTGTTGTTTTAATTTGCATATAACTGATGACTAATGATGTGAGCTGAGAAAGCAAGATCTCCATATTTAAAAGTATGAAACTAGACCCTTTTCTCTCACCATATACAAAAATCAAAATAGATTAAGGAGTTAAATCTAAGACCCGACACCATGAAACTGCTCTTTTAGGAGGACATTGGTCTGTGCGAGGGTATCTTGAAGAATACACCCAAGGCACAGGGAGCCAAACAAAAGCAGAAATATGGGATCATGTCAAGCTTCTGCGCAGCAAAGGGGAGAGAAAGCCTCCGACTGGAAGAACATACTGGAGAGCTACCTGTCTGCCATGGGGCTGATAACTAGAACATAGAAGGAGTCCGGCATCTCAATAGGAAGAAAAGAATCAAATAATCCAATTTAAAAATAGACCAAGGATTTGAACAGATATTTTTCAAAAGAAGACGGGTTTTCATACTTTATGGAGAATTGTTTGGTCACCATTATTGTCACAGGTACAATCAATTGATGTAGAACAAATGGTTATTACTCTATCATAAATGTCCAAGAAAACATGTAAAGTAAGAAATTCGTATCCCAGGATTGAGCTGAAGGGCTTTGTTATGGCATTTCAAGGCCACAAACTTGCCATGTCTGCAAAACTAAGTATACGCCACAAAAACCCACCCAAACTCAGCAGGCACAGACGCTGCAACTAGAGTTGTATTCCTGTTTCTGCGGGAGAAAGTGATTTCTATGGGGCAATAATACAGCAGATTAAGTCAGACCTGTGGCTGAAGAGCATACATGGAAAGTAAATAGATTCAAAGAACATTCCATACCAATTCTTAAGTGAATTCATTACTATAAAAGAAATCCTGAGTGTTGCAATATATTGCTTTGAGCTTCTTCCCTCCAAAGCAGCAAAGCTCTTCAACTGTTCTATTGAAGTTTAAAATCTCAAATAAAATTTGTTAAGCTGGGCAGGGGGAGCAGGTTGTGGGTGAATGAATGGATTTCCTCCTTTTCAGGGAGAATGTCGCATAGCTAAGTCAGCGTGTGTTTTTTTATTCATAGTAGCCATTATTGAAACATAGGGTACGAGTAGCTTTCATTTAAAGATGAGTAAAGTTATCCAGCATGTACTCTGTTAGATTTTTATTCATGGTTTTCTGCACCTTGTCATTGGAGAAATACTTCCTTTGTTTTATGGGCAAATTCTGAAGCACTTGGCTCATCGTTAGAAATTCTGTCTTGCTTACTACACAGAAGTTTCTATGTTACTGTTAAAATTCCTCATAATTTTGATGTCTGTTATATTTGCAAAGAGAGTATAATGTACCATCCGTAAGAAACAATGAGTATTTTTGAAGGAGATGATTAAAAATAAATACATTTCCTATGGGGGGAAAAAAGATGAGTAAACTTAAAAATTTGGTATGCTATTCTATGAAGGGCGTAGAACCATTGAGATCAAGAAATAGCCCCTCCATCTTTGCTATTCCTCCTCAATTTATTTTTTAAAACATGAGTATCTCAATGAAATTTTCTCTTCTACTACAGGTCATGTGCATCTTAGAAGCCTTTGGACATGCCAAGACAACACTTAATGATTTGTCCAGTTGCTTCATCAAATATTTTGAAGTGCAGTTCTGTGAGAGGACCAAGCGTATAACCGGAGGTAAATGTGCAGTATGCACGGACAGTCCCTGTGAGCCAGCAGTGGGGAGGGCCGGCGCGGGAGTGGGGGACGGGAGCCAAGGGGCGGCCAGCGCGGGGAAGCTGAAGTCTGCTCTTCCTCGTGGCTGCATTTAGAAACTTCTTGGGATAATTCTGGAAAGTTTTTACTGTGTTAAAGAGAGGATCATCCCTTAGGGGGCAGGGCGAGTTCTATCTGGGATGTCAGGTTATTAATTCTAACATTTTTTGTTATTATGAACTGAAAAATACTCTCTGACACGAGGTGAACCTTCTCAAAATGATTATTGTGTAAACTATATGATGCAGAGCCAAACCCAAACCAAGAAGAGCTGAAGTGAATCATCATTGCTGAATGTAGAATTGAACTCAAATACTCAAATAATCACAACCTGCGCATATTACTTCGTCACGTAGCACCCACTTAAATACGTGTTAAGTAAAGCGGATCCATATTTTTAAATGACTGAATGAACATAAATCCAAACAACAAAAATATCATCAAACTAAACTCAAACAGACACTGTTTCTTACTTGATTTGAATATTTAAGTCCTCCTTAAATTATTTAATCATTAAGTATTTAAATCATTAAATAGTAACGTTCAACTAATGTAGAATTCACCTAGGATTTTACATCTTTCCATTCAAACAGATTATTAATGCAAACTAATAATATAAATACAATCGTAGGTAGAATGTCTAATCTACCTGGAGGAATCAACCATTTAAAATAACTGTTGTAACATCTTTCCGCACATAAACATTTACTAATGAAAAATAATTTTTGAAAGATCTCTATTTTATTTGGCTTTTAAAGTTATGCCATCTTCCCGGCAGGAAATATAAAGTTAGTTTTAACCATAATCTAGAAACCAAAGTGTTGTACTTGGCAGCGAGTGTGTATCAAAGTCAAATTTCTACTGATGGAATTTGATACGTAATATGCATGGGAGGACTGTGAAAGGATGGTTTTAATGTTGAAGTTAGAGGGCGAAATCGTATAATTAAGAAACATTTTTTGTTTTTAAATCCATAGCTTAGAATTCAGGCTCCCACCCCCCTGCTATTTAGGAAGACCGCATAGGAGCGTCTTCAGCCTCCAATTCTGGTTTTCAAGTCTTGGTTTTACAGCAGCCCAGTGAGACGCTCCTGTAAGCGAAAGGCCGGGACTTACCCTCTTTAGTGATAAGGACAATTTTCGCTCAGAGCTCTTGGTGGCCGTGGTATGTAGCAATGAACAGTCCCTTAGCGGGCAGAAGTCCCCCGAGGGCGGGAAGCCAGAATGTTAGAAGCTGCAGATCCCGGCCCTTAGCCCCTGACATGTGTGGGCCGAGGACCAGGGAGGTCGGACCTTGGGAGTTTGTCCTAAATGCAGAATCTCAGCCCCTGCCCCAGACTGGCGAGACTCCCCGTGATGCCTGTGAACGCCGAAGTAGAGGGAGCCGTGCTGGGTCAATCCTAAGGAAACCAGGGCAGCGCTGCTTGTGCACACTTAGTCCCAAGGGGACAAAGGCCTCTGGGGATGTCGCTAGCACGCTAGTTTTTCCCAGTTCAGCTTTTCCTTCACCTTGGAGCGGGGGAGATACAGTCACTGGTTTCTGAAGGTGTGTCTCGTCCTAGTTTGGTTTCTTTCTTTTTAGTTTTCTCCTTTTATTGGATAGAGTTTGGTGTGTCCTCTTCTTTAGAAATGTTAACTTAGAAAACAATTATGCACATACATTAAAAAGAACTGGGAAACTCTGCGGCCAGCACTGATCACACCTTCTGTTCATTAGCAAGCACCAGTACCGCGCAGTCCCATGCCTGCACCGCAGTCAGCCTGAGCTCGCCCTGCGGTGTGGGGACCGCTGGTGTCACACATACGCATGACGTCACACATACGCGTGACGTCACACACACGCGTGACGTCACACATAGCTTGACGTCGGACCTGACGTCGCAGTAGGTTAAGAAAGGCCCTCTGAATTGTGTTGGAGCTGGAAGGCAAATTCAATGTAATTCGGCAGCACTCGGGACAATTGATTCCTCTCTCACACACCCAGCGGCCTGGGCCGGATTGAAGGTGTTCTCCCGTTTCTCTGTGTTCCATGTGGCCTTTTCACTCGCTCTGTTGACGTCCTAGTTGATGTCCTGAACCCAGTTTATCACCTACTTTAGTTTTTTGGTATCTGCCTGCTATGTTCTTTGAAACATTTGGCCAAATGATTTGTTGATTGATTTTTATGTCTTTTTTTTTAAATTAAGAATAATATAACTGCTTAAAATAAAGCAGCAATGCTCGTGCGGTTTGAGGTGCCTTGACACAGGGCGTGACCTGGACCCCGAGCTCTGGACCCCGCGTGGAGGCTCAGACTGGGAGGGACCAGGCCCTGTCCCCTGGGATCCGGGAGAGCCGAGGAAGCTGCTCCGAGTCGTCTGTCAGGACGGTGGGTGTTCAGGTGCCAAGCTTTTGGAGTCAAGTGTTGATGAAACTAAAGATCTTTACACTGAAAAAGAAAGACTTGAGGGAAGCAGGACACATTTCCCCGGCGTCCCCCGCCGTGTGCAAAGGCCGCGCACAGGAGCTGGCAGCTGTTCCGGGCAGGGCTCTCCCCCACCGAGCTGCCCTGTGCACCCTCCTGTTCCCCGCACGTTCCTCACCCCAAACTGGCTGCCAACAAGCAAGGCAGCGCCCACAGGCCACAGGGCCAGCCACGGCCCTGCGTCAGGCTGAGCTGCAGCTGTCCACGTCCAGTAGGAAGTGTCCCGTGCGCCGCCGGGCTGGCGTCTCCTGGCGCCTGTGAGCGCAGATCAGAAGAATGGACATAGGTTAGAATTCTGGAGCTGCTCCGGCAAATTAACACAGACTCGGTAGTTTAAAACAACACACGCTCACTATCTCATAGTTTTGGGGGCCAGAACTCTGGAATTAAGCCCATGTGCTCTGGGCTTATTGGGAAAGGGGGAGGCGCTTCCCTGCCTGTTCTGGCTTCTGAAGGTTGTTGCCAACCCCTTATGTACCTTGGCTTGTAAACGCTCACATCTCTGCTTCCCTTGACACTTGGCCTTCTCCTCCTGCCTGCCATCCTCTTCTTAACAGGACAGGAGTCCCATTGGATTAGGACCCGCCCTAACCCAGTGTAACCCATCATCCGAACTTGAGTACGACAGTTTTCTCTTATCTAAGGCTTAGTTTTTCAGTTACCCTTGGTCATTAGTGGTCCAAAATTGTAAACTGGGAAATTCCAGAAACAATTCATAAATTTTTAATCATGTGCTGTGCTACGCAACGGGACAAAATCTGTGTCCCATTCTGTCCAGCCCAGGACGTGAAACCTTCCTGTTCCAGCACAGCCACACTCCACACCACTTGCCCTTTCTCACTCAGCAGCCGTCTCCGTTATCAGATGGACTGTCATGGCATTGCAATGCTCAGGTTCAAATCACCCTTATTTTACTTAATAATGGCTTCCACACGCAAAGGTGGGGATGTTGGCGATTTGGATATGCCAAAGTGAAGCTATAATGTGCTTCCTTGAAGTGCAAAGGTGAAAGTTTGCAACTTAGTAAGTAAAGAAACAAAAGTGCATGCTGAGGTTTCTAAGATACTGTGGGAAAAGAGTTTCTCCTAGCTGTAAAATTGTGCCAGGTATATTGTTAAGAGCGTTCTATTCTGTCACCAGCTAGTGTTGTTAATCTCTTCCATGCCATAGGTATATCCAGGCAGAAAATAATAGTGTATGTCGGGTTTGGTATGAGGATAGCCCCAGTTCCAGGCATCTGCAGGGGTACTGGAGCACCCCCTGCAGGTAAGTGGGACAACTGCAGCTCAGCATTATTGCTACTTCCAATTTAAGTTCACACTCACAGGTAACGGGGGCCAGGACTTCCTCCCAATACATATGTGTGTGGGTCTCCAATGCGACAGAGACTCAGGGACAGCCACTGTATCAGCTTCTGCTTTTCAAACTTATTTTCAGTTTAAGAATGAAAGTTATCACTATTAAAAAATAGGCATTGACCATTTTAACCATTTAAAAAAGTTGTAAGTAAATGTGATAATTTTTAATAATGTCATCTGTTACCAATACTTTTTATGAAAAAAAATGAAAGATGCATTAATTTAAACTACCTTGTATAATTTCTAAAGAGAGCTGAGTCATTCAAATCAGTCTCAGTTCATCAAATTGGAGGAAAACTATTATATCTTAAACCAGGTCAAATAAATGTAGATCACAGGTTACTTTATAGTAGACTACATTTTTTAATTATCAACATTTATGAACTAGTTGTTACCATATTATAGGATAGGCAGTATTATCATAATAATTTTAAGATTGATAAATGCTGTATTTTTCTTTGCTGTTGATATTGGTTGTACTTTTATAATTTCATATCAGTTATTTCATTAGGGATACAACCAAAACTTAGAGTATATAAAATAACAGATTCATTTTTATGAAACATTAGCTGTACATAGGGATTATTTCTTATTTTGTAGAAAATTTCATTAGTAAACAATATTCTAATCTGGCTTTTAGCCCAGTATTTTCCCCCATATAATTATTTGTTTTGTAGTATAATTATTCTAAGCTCCCTGGTGTACCAACATCCTTCAGGATTTGACTTATAACACATTTTGCTATCATATCCTGATAAGTTTACAGAAGTTAAGGTATAAATAGAAGGAAAACTTTGCCAATAGTGGATGAGTTTTAGTTGAATAGTCCCTTTCATTTGAGACTCGAGCTAAGTTGCGAGTGTCATTAATTCCCTAATAACTTATATTTTTGTACAAAGATGCAAAGCAGACTTAAAGTCCACTTGTGAAATTAATGGCAGAGGGTGTAATAGATACTTTGTTCCCGATTCTTTCTCTTGCGATCAAGTTCATTCCTTATCTTTCAAGCGAATAAAAATAAAAGGTTGTTATTAACTTTAGACTATCTACCAAATGTTATATAGCACACAAAACTCTTACAAAACATACGCTGATAAAGTAGAATAATACACTATATTTCTTCATCCTTGTCATGAGCTAATTACTTTATTGTTCATAAATCCTCAAATATGTGTGAAATGAGTTCTCATTATTTAATTTGTTCACAAGTCATTTTCTTCTTGGGAACGACAGATCAAGTTACAAAGTAAGAAGCCCTGCCGCAGTAGAGAAGGGAAGTGTGGACTGAATCTCAGCTTGGCCCTGGGGTCAGTGAATGCTACTTACCTTCCTTTCTCACCTGTCACATTAGGGAACCAGACTCCAGGCTCTTCTGGGTTTCTTTCAGCTGTGTTTCACTTAATTGCAAATGAAGTACTTTTGAAGTTGACTCTTCCTCAGTCTTATGATGGGAGCTATAAGTGGTTTAACAGATTTGCCTCTGAAAGGGAGGCATCCTCATAAACCTGTCCAGACAAAAGGACTAGGCGTCCCAAGTCTCAGTTGGCAACCAAGTGTGCAAAACTGAATCATTCTGTTTATCAGAGATAAATCTTGGCTACTAACCAGACAATTTTTCAAGACAACAAAGTGATCTCTTCTGGAATGTTTTATCACCCAGGAGAATTCTATTCACCAGACACTGACTGAAACCTTTTATAGGGTAACCACCTTCCAGGAAACAGTGTTTTACCATCCCGTATGGCGTTGGGTGAGGGGATGGTCTCTTTCAATACTTTCTTTTTCTTTTCTTGCACTTTTTTTCTTAGAAAGCTTACTTGTTAGAAAATGGTAGCAACTGTGAGTCCATTGGCCGTGTTTATTACTGCATCCAGAATGTGAAGAGTCAAATCCGTCAACGTCAGCCACATATCCAGCTGGGTCAAGACAGGTGTGTGTAGGAGTCTAAGTCCCTTAGCTCCCCCTCAGCTCCCTGAGCAGGTGTCGCAGCCGCAGGAGCCTCAGCTGCCTGACTCTTTTCCTTCCCAGCTCCATGGCCTTGGGCAGCCTCATTTTCTTCCTCTGTACAATGGCATATTTATCACTCCAATTTCTTAGAGCTCCCATGAGTACTGTTGCTTTTTAATATGTGGTAACATCGCTTTTTAAATCACTTGCCTTTTTTTTTTCTTTCACTCTCACTTCAAACCCTAGATTCTGATTCCTTTCCCAGATATACGCTGGAGGAACGACCTGGAATCCCCATGTGGGATGTGAAAAATATTTGTCTCTTGATCTTTTCTGTGCCCTAAAGACATACGAGTCTATTTAAGTTGCAATCAAAATTTACTAACGATAGGGAAAATCTTCTAACAAATAGGTCAAGACCACGTTACGTCTTTATAAAACGCAAACCTTACAATTAGCACAAATTACATGGACAGTATATAGAGGCCTTTGCCTTGTTTTTTTTTACCAGATCCTGATTTGAAATAAACAAATCAGAGATACAACAAAAGATGAAAAATCATGTTCATTAATGTCATTACATACTTACCTGTCCACTCTTTCAAACATTTCAGAGTGCTTTAATTGATCATAGTGCTTATAAAGGGCAGCCTCTTTCATGGCAAACAGCCTGGGCTTTGGAGATGAGCCATGTGGGTTTAAGGCCTATGATAGAATTTAAATGAGGCTATGTTGGAAAGGAGCCCACCATGGTGTCTGGTTTACAGCAGGTGCTTTAAATGATAGCACCTTCCTCTCGGAGTCCAGAAGAAGCTGCGTTATTTCCATCTTTTCTTCTCCATATTACAGCTGGGGAAGTTGAAGGTGAGATGTGTGGCAATTGGAAGAGGTGGATACAGGAGCAGAGTCCAAACCTTTGACTCCTTGGTGCTTAAAGTATGTGTCACCACCCATGTTCCTAATGATTGTGAAGAATGAAGTGAAAAGAAACACACAGGTGTGAGGAGAACTCATCTGGCTGTATTAGCTGTCAACAGTGGGCTTTTGCTGGTTGCTAAGTGAAGTATGGTGGGGCTTTCTGGGGGCAGGGTCATGTATCTATAACTGGAGGGGTGCAACTGGTGACTCTGGGTGTCAGAAGTTTCTGGAAGGGTGGGCGGGAAGCTTTCTTTCTAGGAAGGAGAGGACAGTTTATTTCTTCCACTTCCTTTCATATGGACAAAAACTGGTGTAGTTCTATAAAATATTTTATTACAAATTGGGTTATATATAATCAACAGACATATATGTTTTAGTGCAAAACTTTTGGAGCAACACATATTGATATGTGTTATAGATACTTGTAGAGGATTACAAGCATTTTTCTAGTCAAGAACGTTTCTGACATTAAAGAGCTTTAAAAAAATACAAGTCTTGAAAGGCCAAGAAATCAGTTAGTAGGACGTCTTTTCCATGCATGGACACTTGCATGAATGAGAATTGGATCTTCCTTAATTTAAAAACCCATCATTTTCTTTCCATTATCACAATTTTTTTTCAGATATAACAAAATTCCTGCATTTTCTTTACTTAAAAAAAAAATATTGGAATCTCATGACCCTTTGAATTTCTGGATGTATTTTGTTTGCTTCCATCTCAAAGCTCAGTCAAGACTTTTTCTTATTTTTTATCTTTTTAGAATCCTACTTATCAGGATCCTGCTAATCCACAGCAATTTTATTCCCTGCTGGAGATGAGCTAGCCAGGTTGATTAATAACTACACTGTCTCTGAATTTAAATGAATGGTACTGAAGTGACTCTATGATGTGGAATTTGATTAGCTTTGAATACCGCTTTAAGCAAAGCTTGTCTACTGGCTGGGACGAGTGGGTGTCAGCGATCCCTTCTCCAAGTCCCAGACGCGATGAGCTTCATTCAGTCCAGGGCGTGATGAGCCTTCATTCAGTCTCCCCTGCTCCCTGATGTTTTCTGTATTTCAGAACTGTGGGGAGACGGAACGGAGCAATCGTAGTAGTTTATTTCAAATGTGTGCAGATTTTTTTAAAAGTCCCCTTGAGCAGTAAATTACTTCAGCGTTATTATTAATATTAAATAGACAATGTTTTCAGTGAAGAATTTGTTTAAGAAGGAAAAAGAAAAAGGTAATACAAATTAAAACCTCAACTTAAAAATACCACCTGATTAACACAGAGCCATGTGCACGCCCAAGCACACACACATGCCCACCCACTGACATTTATTACTACTTCAGAACCCAACACCACCCGTTGTAATTTTAATATCACCTTTGAGCTTTCATGTCACCAATTAAAGCAATACTTTGAAAGAAGGTATTCTATGTACTCATTTCTTTTCAAAAAAAGTTATAAGGAATATTACTTAATGAGAGATTGATCTTGATTTTTTTAAACTCTGATAATAACTCTGATCGGCTAAATTGACCGCTTACTAAAAGCCAGAGGCAAAGCCCTGTAAAAAGTAGTTCCAGTTGCTACAGTAGATTTGCTGCATTAAACTAGAATTTGATCACCTCACATTTTTACTTTTAGGCCCCTAAAGTTTAGGGGCTGGACTCCAGAATAATTCTTAGCAGATTCATTATATGATTTGTATAGTTTGAATATAGGAAATAATCAAATTCATTTGCCCTCCTAGGAACTACCATTCTTTGAGCCCTGGCTCAATACTATCAATGGTAGATTATTCCTTCAAAGAGGAGCACCACAGTAATGCACATTTGCATTCGCAATTCAAATATGTAATTGTTTAGTTACCATGCATAATGTTAAGAATAAATGTATATTCAACTAAAAAGATGCTCCAGAAACAATAGGGACTTCATCATGCTGAGCATGTAGCCATAATTTTGATTACCACTGGCATCTGTATTCCCAATCCTAATCCGTAAAGCAAAATTGAGGCTGTGATCTCTGTGCTGTATCCTTTCGGCATCGTTCAGCTGGCAGGAAATGAATTTCCACGCCATGAATTCATGATGTGCATTATATTTTGTTTTCTTCTGTGATAATTTAAAAGCAGAGGATCAAAATAGTAAACATTCGCTATGAGTCCTATTACTGTACACGTCAAGATGTGACCGAATGGTGAGATGAATAAACACTGTTCACGGGGGGCACTGCTGTGCAGACGCATCACCCACTTCACTCCCTGAGTGGGTCATAAACTTAACCATCTAAATATCTGTGTCACCATCTGTCTCTATGTTATAATCCATAATTTAGTTCATTTTTATAATTTCAATGTAGGCTTTGAAACTTTCATAAACTAAATTCCATTTATTAAATTCTATCTGCATAAACTCAGGTTACACTTTCCTTTGCTGACCTGAGTTTCTTATAATGTGCCCAGCAGTGAGAGGTTATTGTCTGTATCCCAGGGCTTGATGGTACACCACACACAGTTCTGACCGGGTTGCCAGTGATGCCTGTCAGAGACTACAGCAGAGCCCTTTTATAAGCAATGTATTGATCTATGCCATGGCAACATGGCTGGAACTTTAAAACTGTGAGACATTAATGGAGAAAAATTCTAAAACTTCTTTGATACTTTTGTTATAGGTAAGAACAAGTCTTATTTCAGATTTTACTTGTGCATCAAAATTTGATACTGGTTATGAGACAAGGAAAAAATCATCCCTTCTCATTATTTTCAACCTCATATGAAAGTCCTAGCTAATGCAAACACATAAGAAAATTATTTTTTTAAAAAATAAAAGTAGACAGATTTGGAAGAAACAAACATTTTTTGCAGTTAATATGATTATCATGAAGAAAATCCAAAAGAACTGACAAAAATGCTTCCATAACTAATATGTGATTATAGGAAGTTCGCATAACATAAGATTAATATATACAAGTCATTCACTTCTTTATATACTAGCAATGAGTAATTAAAATTTGAATTAAAAACATAACATCATTTATATTAGTTTCAAAAAAGTGAGATACTTAAGCATATAACCAACGAAATATGTACAAAATCCATACAAGGAAAACTAAAATCCATGATGAAAGAAATTAAATAAAATTTAAATTAATGGAGATTTATCTATATTCATGGATAGGAAGGATCAATATTGTGAAGATATTAGTTTGTTTCCAATTGATCTATAGATTTAACAGAATGCTAGTCAAAATCCCAACAGTGACTGTGTGGATAACAAGAAAGTGATTCTAAAGTTTACCTGTGGAGGTGAATATCCAGAACAGCCCACACAACACAGGAGAGCAAAGTTAAGGACTGATCCTCCCCAACTCCAAGACTTACCATGAAGCTACAGTGCTGAGGGCAGCGTGGTGTTGGTGAGGACAGTCTAGTGGGTCCAGTGAGCAGAACAGACTCTAGGAAACTGGCCTGCACAAACACAGAACAAAGAAAGTTCATTGGGGAAAGGATAATCTTTTAAAAAGCTATAATGGGATGACAGTAAATCTCTATGTAAAAATAAATGAATCAAGACACAGACATTTCGCAGAAATTAACTCAAAATTTACCACAAACCTTAAGGCAAAAACAAACCTATAAATATTTCAAAAGAGGACATAGGAAAACTCCTAGGTGATCTTGAATTTGGTATTGATTTTTTAGATACAATACCAAAGGTATAATCTGTGAAAGTAGTAATTGTTAAATTGAACCTTACTAGAATTTAAAATTTCTGCTATCTGAAAGACATTGCTAAGAGAATGAAATGACAGTCACAGACAGGGAAAAGATAGTTGCAAAACATGTATCTGTAAGGGGCTTCTATCCAGAATACACAAGGAATTCCAAACACTCAATAAGAAAACAAGGCGGTTTAAAAACTGGACAAAACATCCCAACAGACTTCACACCAAAGAAGATAGAGAGATGGCAGTGGGACGTGTGAGAAGGTGTTTAAGAGCCTATGTCATTATGCTTCAGATTAAACATTAGATGCTGCTACACACTTATTCGAATGGCTGAAATCCAGAACACTGACTACATCAAGTCGCAGTGAGGATGCCGGGCGGCAGGAACGGTTGTTCACTGCCCAAGAAATGGAAACTGATACGGCCACTGTGGAAGCCAGTCTGGCACTTCCTGCAAAGTCTTACCACAGAAAGGCATCGTGCTCATTTGTATTTGCCCAGGTGAACTGAAAACTTACGTCCACACAAAATTTGACCTTAATGTTTGTAGCAGCTGCATTCACAATTGCAGAAATTGGAAGCAAACAGCACGCCCTTTAATAGGTGAATGGATAAACAAGCTGTGGTACATTTATACATGGAACATTATTCACTGATAGACAATGAGCTTATAAGACGAGAAAACATGAAAGAACCTTAAACCCATATGAGTAAATGAAAGAAGCCAGGCTAAGGGGGCTGCGTCCACATATGATTTCAACTGTGTGACGTTCTGGAGAACTCGAAACTACAGAGACAATAAAGGGAGCAGTGGTTACCATGGCCCAGGGCAGAGGACAGCCGGGCGCGTGGGGCACAGGGGTTCAGCGTTTAGGGCAGGCAAGCTATTCTGCAGGACACTACAACTGCAGATCCATGCATGTTCCAGAAACCCACAGAAGCATACAACACAAAGAGTAAATACTAATGTGAACTATAAATGTTACTTAACTGAAAGAAATGCATCAATATCAGTTCAGCAACTTTAACAAATGTATCATGCTAATAAAATATATTAATAATAGAAAAAAAGGAGTGGGTTGGGAGTAGGGGAGAAAGGGGTATGCTGGAACTTCGGTATCTTCTGTTCAATTGTTTTTTTTTTTTGGAAACTGAAAACTGCTTTAAAAAATAAAGTCAATTCACATGTGTAAGTAGAAAAAAGAAAAAGTCAATTATTCCGGAAATGTCTATGTTGGAAAAGAAGCCATATTATTATCTCTTGCAATTAACATATGTAAATTTGTGGAAATGAAATTAATAATACCATTTAACAGAATCCCTTTTCTTTTCTTAACCAGCCAGAATTTATACGTACATGCTAGAGAAATCCAGACTCGTCTCACAGCCTCTTGGCCAGAGCAATTTTCTCATTTTCTACCTGTTAATGGATGGGTTATCTGCTGAAGAAAAATATGGACTTCACCTTAATAACGTATGTGCACACCGGTGAGTGACTAAACATTTTCTGATACTTCTGCCTTCAAATGCTAATGGCAATTTGCCAGTCTTAACATTGTCTTCTTACTTCTGGAGTAGAAACGGGAATTAAAAGGTAAATGTTGGATACTGTTAGGACCATCCACATAACTGGGTTGGAACTGTTGCGTGTTTTGGTGAACTTGGATGTGTCTGAACGTATGCCTCTATTTTACTAGTGTTGGGTCAGAATAAAAAGTCCGAGTGCCTATGTCAACTCCGCTATTCATTTTGAGCTTGTTGGACATGTTAGTGGTGTGATTCTATTCTTCAGTCCTCTTTTGAAATAGTGGGAAATACCATTTGAGGAAGCATCCGCCGTAAGGATCAGGTGAGGTTACGTGACACCATGAGAGGAAAAACATGCGTGGACTGAGAGGCCGGTTTCTTCATGCAGGGGCAGGAAGCATTAGTGTTAGAATGAGGTGCCCTGGACGGTGATGGGGTGCAGGCCACAGAGCCTGGGTTACCTGGGCTCAGGATGGTGATGGGGGTGCAGGCCGTGGAGACTGAGTGCCCTGGACAGCAATGGGGTGTGGGCCGTGGAGACTGGGCGCTCTGGACGGTGATCGGGTGCGGGTGGTGGAGACTGGGTGTCCTGGACGGTGATGGGGTGCGGGCCATGGAGACTGGGTGCCCTGGACAGCAATGGGATGTGGGCCATGGAGACTGGGCGCTCTGGACAGTGATCGGGTGCGGGCCGTGGAGACTGGGTGCCCTGGACAGTGATGGGGTGTGGGCCGTGGAGACTGGGTGCCCTGGACGGTGATGGGGTGTGGGCCCTGGAGACTGGGTGCCCTGGATGGTGATGGGGTGTGGGCCGTGGAGACTGGGTGCCCTGGACGGTGATGGGGTGCAGGCCATGGAGACTGGGCGCTCTGGCCCCAGGACAGTGATGGGCGAGGCCCTTGGAGACTGGGCTGCAGGTGTTTGCTGGGCCTGTTCTGCCAGCCACCTCACCGGGTGTGTCTCCCCACAGGGACTGGTCCAGATTCGGACTAGGATGAGAGTAACAGATGAAAAGGTCAGAAACCCCTTTGGGGGAGGTTTGTGAGAAAAGGCAGCAGGTGAGAACTAGATCTGGGGGTGACACTCAGAAGAACAGGGCAATTAATCTCCCGTGTCTGCCAGGCGGGGTCTGTGCTTCTCAGGTGTTTGTTGCTGGATCTTTGGGAACGGTGGGAGTTACTGTGGGAGAAGCACACACAGGTATGCACACACGCTCGGAGGGGGCCGAGAGGGTGGCACAGACCACAGTGAGGGTGGACAGCACAGGGGCTGTGAGCTGCCCTCCTGGTGCACGCGGGGCTTGTTGGAAGCCTGCAGAAAGCGTCCCCAGCCCTCTCCCTATCTCCACTGGTCAGTTGGCAGCTGTGTCGGTGGTGGTCATTGTTGGGGATGGAGATGGAGACAGGCATCCTGTTCTAGGTGGAATGATCTGTAGGGCTCCTCCATGCAGACACCTGAGGAGGCTGGGCAAAGATCTTGGGAAGTGGGGAGTGTCTGAAGTGGGCAAAAATATACAGGGAGAAAGCCTGATGTTTGAGGAATATCGTGAGGGCCTATAGTTGTGACTCGAGTTCCACGGCCAAGAGGGAGAGCAGTTCAGAGAGCATGGAAAGGACAGTCGTCCTCAGA
Organism: Perodicticus potto; assembly: GCA_963574655.1. Taxonomy (NCBI): domain Eukaryota; kingdom Metazoa; phylum Chordata; class Mammalia; order Primates; family Lorisidae; genus Perodicticus; species Perodicticus potto. The sequence continues at coordinate 16,573 of CAUYRH010117896.1, forward strand.
AATCCGGATCCCATTCCTTGTCCCCTGGGGATGGGGCCCTAGGGCAGAGGGACTGGGTTCACTCTGAAAGTGGGGCTGCATCTGTGGGGATGCCCCTGTGCTGGGCGCACCCCAGAGCTGGTGCCAGGTGTGGGTGCAGAGGCCACCAGGAGCCACGGGCAGGAGCACGGCGGGATGCAGGTGCCTGCTGTGGGTGCAGAGGCACCTCAGGGAAGCAGGGAGGGGTGCAGGTACCCAGTTTGGGTGCAGAGGAGGCCTGGCACCGAGGGCAGCAGAGGGAGGAGGCAGAATGGGGAGGCAGGGTGTGAGCCCAGGGTAGGAAGGTCAGCTGCACACATGGATTGAGCATGGGGTGTGAGGGACAGAGGCAAGAGCAATTCTATGACTGTCCTATTCAATGCACGGTGTCCAGTACAGAGTGACGGCAGGAGAGAGCAGGGTGCCTGTGGTCAGAGAACCAGCGCACCGTGCTGCTGTGGGCAGGTCAAGGTGGGTGAGCCCGAAGGAGGCAGAGCACGACTCACTTTTCAGGGTGATGGGATCAATCTCAGGAGGGAGAAGTGACCCATCGTCTGTCCCTCTGTTGCTGCAGGTGCCCATGGTGGGCCGGGGCCAGGGAAGACACTGAGTTGGTCACAGCCCAATTTCCCATTGTGTTACTAATCACTATTGTTAGGTTTTGGTGTAAATATTACATCCGGTGGTATAGGAAACTTTGGTCATGTTGAGTAGGAGAAAAGTAACCAAGACATGAAAAAAGCCTTATGGGAATTGTGTTTTACTTAAAAAGAATGACGATTTTGTGTTTTACCATTTCCAAAATACAAAAGAAATTGAAAAGAAAAGGAAAACCTTGATATTGAAGTACGGTAGCCCAGGCAAAAGTGACAGAAACATACAAATTCCAAATGTACAGAACATTAGAAATACTTTTTAATCAAATTCCTTCACTTTATAAAGGAGGAATTCCAAGCTAGAGACAAGAAGTTTGTCTTGGACTGAGAATGTTCCATGACAGCAGGATTTACAAATCTCTTCCTTAGGGTAATTTTTCATTTTTCTGCCTGGAACATCTCTAATTGAACCTGCCCTTCTGAGGAAAACATCAGACCGCAAATTGCGGGTGCATTTTGAGGGCAGTCAGTGAAGGAGGAAAGCCCTCTGAGCTTCCATGCTTCCAATCTTTCTAACAAGCAAAAACTCAAAGCCTGCCAAGAGGCCCCCGCGTCCTGTGTCTCTGTGTGTGCACCAGGGTGTTTCACTTGGTAGTGGGGCCGTAGAGCCACCGAAGAACAAAAGACAACAATCGAATCTGCCATTCAAAGAAACCATTTAACTTCTTGATCTGTGGCCTGAGGCTTTTGAAGTATGTGAGTGTGGGAAGAAAACAAGGTTTCTTTATTAAAGCCCAGTTCTGACATTCATTTCTCTTTGCAAAAAAAGACTTTGGAATCACTTAGGCTATTTAGAAAGTCAAACAGTCAGGGGTGACTTTATGAAGAGCTCCAGCAGGAAGGAACTCAGGAAAATCATGAATAATTCAGTTCCCTGGAACAAAGCAGTTACTTGATCACAATGTATTCTAAATATCAAATGCGTTCAAAACAACATCTTCCAATGAAAATATACACGACCACTCCGGATTCGTAGAGATACCAACTGGATCATTTGTGCAATAAAAAGTCCACAAAAATTTATTGTGTATTAATAAAACTGGCTGTTTTGAGAGTTGTATTACTCACACTTATCTCAGTGTGTGTCTTACTGTCAGCACTGTAAGATTTTTGTGATTTATCTTATATAGATCTTCTTACATCTCTGGTGCTGGTGGATCTTCTCACTTTTACAGTGTTGGTCAGGTCTGAGGAGTTTATATTATATTAGTTTGTACTTGATTTTGGGTTGAGATCTAATCTTTGTTTAGTAGTTATGAATATTGAGTTTCATTATTTTGGAAATTGTCATGCTTACAATCGGAAATATAGACCTGAACCTTCTAGCTTTCTAATCTTTCACAAACTGACGGTCCTTCTGTGTGTTCTTAAAATTGGTGCTCATAGGCCATTTGTAAAGTGCTCAATACCATGCTAGTATACTAGAGTATCAGAAAAGCCTTTTATATAAATAAATATAACATGTACACATACATACACAATATGCATGTATAGTATCTGCATGTTAACATTAAGAATGCTGTCATTATTAGCATCACCTTTACTTACCTGATTTTCTTTAAAAAGATGCTTATCTTTCCACTAAATAGAATAAGCCTGTCTATAGGTGACCGTCTGAATGCGTGTCTCTTTGCTGACCGACTCGTTCCACAGTGCAGCTTAGAGGGGAAGTTTGGTGAGCTGTATCGACTCTTAAAATAGACACAGCGAACAAATCACCAGCCTGCTTCCCTCCAGTTCGGCTGTCTCTCCCCTGTGTTCATGACACCTCCTCCCCGACATGAAACAAAGTGAAATACGCATGAACGGGAACTTGAGATTAAGGTACACTCAATAGTTACCTATCTTTGTGTGCCATGAACTCACCAAAGAAAAGAGAACATTGCTGCTGTGGCTCAGGCATGTATAATTAAAGCTACAAAGTGTTTTTAACCTTTGACTCTGGGGAACTGAAGGTTTTCTCAGTTTCATGTGAAAATTTATGGCAGTTTCAGTGTTAAATGGACAAAAAAAAAATACTTTTCTGTTTATGACACGGGAATAATAACTAGAAAAGGCAAATAGCATCTTTGCCTAACTGTGGAGTATAAATGGTCCAGCCATGGACACAACCCTCTGGCCTGACCAAATGGAAACAGTATTTCTAGCCCTTCCTTGGCCTAAGTGTCTTCCTCCAAGGTTAAAACAAGAACAGGCCTCCCGTTTCCAGCATTTTAAGCAGTGGCAGTAAGACTGTAGGTATCTCCAATTCCACCAGGTGGCGAGCTTGCCAAAGCCAAACAAACAGACAAACCGGAAAGGGAAATCACAAAAACAAATGCTCTTAACTAAGTTTCTTTTTTACCTATGGTTCTTCCTATATGTTATGGTTTTTCCTCCTGGCTGTTTTTTTTCCAAATGCTTTTTTTGTTGTTGTATACAATACCCACATTACATCCGAGAATAATTACAATTTGTGTTTTTGGAAATTGAGATTTGATGAAAATTAGAAAGATTCATTAATTGCTTATCTTCAACCAACTTTAAATAGCTTAAATGGGTCTAGTCCCCCAAAATCTGGGCCCATAAACCAAGTGAGTCCCTCTGAACCTTTCCAGGTGTGATTACCCTGGGGCTGCAGAAGCATTTTCCAGGTAAGTCAGGTTTTGAACCACAAGCTGAAAGGAAGCTGTAGGTTGACTCAGAGCGTGTGACCTGTGTCTGACCTCCAGTGTCAGTGAAAGGAGCTGCTGACTCATAGCGTTTGAACTTGTGATCCTGCTGAGGTGGGTACCTGTGCCGGAGAAGCCACAGCAACTACCTGCCAGCGAGTTTGTTTTTTGTTTCGGTTATGAACATTGAACGTTATCTGAGAAGGTTTTGCATAACTTCAGAAACAGGTGAGGGAAAACTTAAACGCTATGGGAAGGGAGTTTTACGTCAGGTGGTAAACTAAAATGTTGACTCTGCCACACTTTTTAGGCAAGCAAAGCTTGAAAGAGCTGCAGAAATAAACACTTGGTCAGTTTGTAGCCGACTCTGATTCCAGACAGTCTAAGTGACAGTCGCACTGGGAGTCAGGATGAGCTGTGCAGGACTTCCCACACGGCAGCGCTGTCTGAAGCACACACCTCCCTTGACTGGGTGAACCCTCATTCCAAGGAGGAGACAGGGGCACGTCTCACGGTTGAGGGATGACCCTGCTGTCGGCCCGGAACCAAGATCAGAATCCAGCCCTGCCGATTCTTAATCTTCCCTGCGTTGTCTGTACAACCATGCTGCCTGTAAATGGCTATCACTGCGTTTGTCCCCTGTGTCAGTGGGTGGGGATTTTTTGTTTAATGAAAGGCGGAGCACAGGTCAAAGTCTGCATCAGGGGTGTGTCTTTATTTAAAATTGCTGAAGCAAAACCAGGACATTCTAAGCATAGTCATGTCTACCTGCTATCAAAAACAATTCTGGGCCTTTTTTCTAATCTAGCAGAACAATAATAAAACTTGGAACTGGCCTGGAGACCCGCGCGCGCTCCTCCCTCCCTGTCCGGGCCCTGCGGCCTCTGGCCTTCCTCCGCCTCCACCTCCTGTTACCACCCCCCAAGTTGAGGCCCCCTCGGTGGGGGCAGCGCGGCCCCGGACCAGGACGGAGTTCCCCTAACTCTCTCAGCCCCTTCCCCCACCGGTCGGAGTGTGAGGAGGACCCGGCGCGGCCGGCCGTCTGGGGCGCGGTCCGCTCCGCAGGCAGTGGAAAGACGGGCCCCGGAGTGGCCGGCCGAGGGGCTGGGCCGGCCTGGCCGGTGCTGAGGACTGGGCCCCGGCTGGGCACCATCTCCCCGCGACGGCCCAGCAGCAGATGACCAGCTCGCAGAAGGCCCTGATGCTCCAGCTGACCTCCCTGCAGCAGGAACCGGTGCAGGGCCGCAGACCACACTGGTGGATGAGTCCGACCTCTAGCACCGGGAGGTGGCCATTTTCGGACCCCTAACTCCCTCTACGAAGGAGGCCACTTCACGGCGCATATTAAATTTCGTATTGACTACCCATATTCACCACCCACCCGCAGATTCTTGACCAAACTGTGGCCCCCCAACATTTATGACAATGCAGATGTTTGCATTTCCACCCTTTATCCTCCTGTACGTGACCCACAGAGTGGAGAAGTGCCCTCTGAAAGGGGGGATCTTGTGAGGACTATGCTATTGAGTTAACCTCACTGCTTAATGAGCCCAACACCTTCTCCCCAGCCAATGTGGATGCTTCAGTTATGCTCAGAAAATGGAGAGACAGTAAAGAAAAAGACAAAGACGATGCCCAAATCATTAGGAAACAGGTTTCAGCCACCAAGGCGGAAGCAGCAAAGGATGGAGTGAGGGTCCCCACGACCCTGGCTGAATACTGCGTCAAAGCTAAAGTGCCCTCCGATGACAACAGCTCAGATTTGCTTTATGACTTGTGTGATGACGACATTGATGATGAAGATGAGGAGGAGGAACATGCCGACTGAGGAGTCCAGACATGCTCTTTCAGTGCCCCTGTACTCCCTGCCGGCTCAGGCCAAAGGGAAGGAGTAAGTGGGGACCTGGCAATGGCCGCTCAGCAAAAACCTATTCACAGGTTGTGGGGAAAACAAACAGCTCCTGCTGACGGCCCTTACCCATCTCAGTTTGCTCCTTTTTAAGGACCTTAAATGGAGAGAGAGAAACCCTACTCAGAATGTCTGAATTCTTGCATTCTTTACCCCTCAATCACTGTATTGATTCTTTTTTAAAAAACATCAACTACCCCTCCCCCGAAAAAAGACTTGGAACGAATATAGCTTTTATTACCCAAGCTGAGGGTTGTAGGATAGCAATTATAGAAAGGGCTGGGCCACCTCTGTACACGGGCAGGTACGTTCCAGTAAGAACTGGCAGCAGGGCAAGCCAGAGTTGCGGCTTTCTTACCTCCTCAGTGCCTGAGATCCGTGACCCTGAAGGAGGAAAGAGGAGAAAATAATGTGGGTACCCGGCACTGCACTGTGTCTGTCGCTGATCTTCAAACCCAGCAGCAGAGTTACGGGTTTCCTCAGTTTTATTTATAGTATGTCTGAAGTACAGTCAGGTTATGTAGCTGGTTAGCTGAGCAAATGAAAGAGATGGATTTCAAACCCAGGATATTTGGTTTCAAATTTTCTGCTCATCATAACTCTCGGTAGTTTGAATACTGAACTCTAATACATTTAAGGACAAAAAGAGGAGAAAGGGGCAGAGTGGCCTGGGCAGAGGCGTCATCAAGAAGACGATGTAACTGAAAAGAGCAGAGGTGGTGCTGGGCACAGGGCCGGCCCTGAGCCGGGAGCCCAGACACTGCCCCTCTGTCTCCTCTCTCCTCTCTCTCTCCTGTCTCCTCTCTCTCCCTCTCTCCCTGTCTCTCTCCCTCTGTCTCTCTCCCACACTCTCTCCCTCTCTCCTCTCTCTCCCTCTCTCTCTCCTCTCTCCCTCTCTCTCTCCCCTCTCTCCTCTCTCTCTCCCTCTGTCCCAGTCTCTCTCCCACACTCTCTCCTCTCTCTCATCTCTCCTTTGTCTCTCTCTCTCTCTCCTCTCCCTCTCTCTCTCTCCCTCTCTCTCCTCTCTCTCCCTCTCTCTCTCCTCTCTCTCTCTCCCCTCTCTCTCCTCTCTCTCGCCTCTCTCTCCGCTCTCTCTCGATACGTCACAGTGTCTAGGCCCCAGGCTCTCGGCGCTGTCTTGGGGCGGGGGGGGGGG
>CAUYRH010117899.1:0-22288 GCA_963574655.1 Perodicticus potto
GGCCAGCACCCTACTCGCTGAGCCACAGGCGCTGCCTGAGTCTCCACTTCTTTATAGCGCTTCTAGACTGGACTCCTGAACAAAATGTTCTTTCAACTCAAGATATTATGAAAGTAAAAAAAAAGAACACAACACAGCTCTGCTGTTTGTCCTGTGAGGACCTGATTCCTTGCTCCTCACATTTAGAAAAAGAAAAAAAGAAAGGTTACATGTAAAGACCTAGTTGACACTAAAGTTTGACTAAATACTAAAGTTTGTCTCAGTAAGATTAGCTTTGGAGTGGTTCGAAGAAGATCAAAAAAGGAAAAATGTTTTCCTGTCTCTGGCCCCCTCCTGATTTAAAAATGTTGGAGGCTAGGTAGGTTTTTGTTTTTGTTTTCTTTTTTACATCCTCATGATTTCAGCTACCATGTTTATGTGGATTATCTGCAGGGAATTCTCTGCCACACAGCTAAGAATTTTTGTTTGCACAACTCTTGGTGGAAGTAACTATATGGATACTTCTCCTTCCTGTTATTCTGGCCTTGGAGCTTCTCCTTACATGCTTTTATCCTTGCTGCCTCCATTCCTCCCATCCACCCACCCACCGGTCCATCAGACACGTGTGAATTACATATGTATCTTGTTCATGGTACTGCTATAAGCGACTATGAGAAGTGAAAAGATCATGCAGAAGCATCCTCTCCTGAAGGGTCTCTGCAGTAGAGTGGACATTATCTTGTTCTAGAAGGAGACGCACCTAAGGGGGCTCCCCCTCAGCTCGATGGACTAATGCTAGATGATCAGGGCAGTGACAAGGGGCTGATTAGTTCCCTGTTTGACTGCTTTTTACTTGTGGTACTTTGTTCTTATTTCCAGAAGCAATACCATTCTTTTCCAGTTGCTATCACTTTCCCTGTATCTTGTTTCATCTCTGGCTACTGGAGAGACTGGTGTCCACCATCGCCCCCAGATGTTTATGTTTCTGTCTTTCTGTATGTATCATCTATATCTCTAACGCATAATGTGAAAGATGCCTGTGTTGAAACTAGGATGCATGTAGATTTACAGAAGTGAATAAATCTGATACATTAGCTTATTTTCTTTGCAGTGCCTTGTAAATAATCTCATATAGTCAGTGGAGACACCAACTCATCTGATAGAGCCATTTATATGTGGAAAACAAATTAAATATCATAATTGTTAATAGATAATATTTGTTGAGCGCTTACTACATGCCAGCTGTTGGCATCATAGGCATTATAATAATAATTATTATTGTTTTGAGACAGGGTCTTGTTCTATTGCCCAGGCTAGAGCACGGTGACATGAGCAGAGCTCACTGCTATCTCAGACTCCTGGGTTCAGTGATCCTCCTGTCTCAGCCTAACCCAGGTAACTGGGACTATAAGCACACATCACCATGCCCAGCTATTTTTTCTGTTATTTTGTAGAGATGGGGACTTTCTGTCCTGCTCAGGCTGGTCTCGTATATCTGGCCTCAAGCCGTCTTTCCACTTTGACCTCACAAAGTTCTGGGATTACGGGAGTGACCCACCCGATAGGTGTTATCTTGGTTAACAAGCCTAATGGGTACGTATGACAATCATCATATGTTTCAAATGGGGCGATTGCTGTTTGTAAACTATAGCAGTTCATACGTCTAAAAGGAGGATAAGCCAGGACTCAAACTCAGACAGCACAGCTCGAGAATTTCTCTCTTAGCTGTTCTGTGTCTTTTATCCATGAACAGTAAACAAACGAAAAGCTTCTCCATCATCTGCTTTCCATCCACAAGGGGCAATGTTACTACTCAGGTTTACCAAGGAATAAACATAATCACTCTGTCTCTGTCCCCAAAGCTGGTCATGCTTGTCAGCACAGAATGTTTCCATCCTAGTAAGGATGTCTTTGGAGGGCCATCTGAGACATTGTTTCTGGGATTAGCTCCACCTCCTGTATGAGCTTTGGGACCATCGCTGAACCACTGGACCACTTTGGTTCATCATTCCATGCTGGTTCCTGTCCTTCACATATCCAGCTCACTGCAGTGACTTTGCAGGCTCAGCCTCCTCCTTTTCATGCATTGTCTCCTATGACTCTGAGCTCCTTCAGGCAGGAACTGCTTCTTGTGAGATCTGCAGCGGTGTCTGGGGCTGAGGAGTTGGACTGAACCAAATTGTCTCAAGATAGTTGTTACCTTTTATCTCATCCCTCAATGCCTGCCAGTAGCATGTTTTCTTCTAAATAAATGAAGGTATTTGGTGATAACCAATGATAATTAGTAGACTCTGTCAAGAATGAGCAAAGCAAATGCAAAATATCAAAAGAAAAAAAGAAAGTCAGAGTTGTCAGGAAATGACCAGAAAGGGGAGACCTCTGAGGCTGGACAGATGTCGGAACCAATCACAGCTGGGACGCTGGGATGCAAGTGGGACAGGAGAACTGTAACTCTCCAAACGGACACGTGGGGAGAGACATTCACGGTTTTAGTTGATTACATTTATTTACCACACCTGCTATGTCAAGCACTGAGCTACAAGGATAAAGGAGACACAACCCTCTTGTCTGGGGGCTTACGTCTGGTAAAGAAGAGAGAGCTAAACAACTAAGGTCAATGAAATAAAGGACGTACAGGTCACCCTGGAGACACAGAGGCACACGCAGTTTCCGGGAGGTCCAGGCAGGCCTTCCGCAGGGAGAGGTCAGAAGTAGTCACCTGTACAGGTGGGGGGCGCAGAGGAAGCACGACTCCAGCAGGCCTGGCACAGAACTCAACATCGGGGAGTCACAGTGGGTTTCGGCTGGAGTAAAATGGACTGGTGGGTGTGGTGATGCCAAAGAGTGGGCTAGAAGTATTTGTGGGGCTCCGCGTGTCAATCCAGCAGGCAAGAGGAGCAGGTAGAAAAAGGACTTCATCAAAATTATCCAGTTATACTCTTTCCTCATGTCACAACTTGATGCCTTTTCTTTTTTTAGTTCATTTATGAAGCATTTGCTGTGTGTTGGATACTGTACTCAGCTCTTCACAGGCAGTAAGGGTTGTGTTGAAACCAAAGCTTCAGATAGAAGCCGGAAAGGATTCTGAAAAGGCGATGTTACTTTTTCAACTCCAGGACTTGAAAGCTATGTGTGAAACCAGAAGACACGTAAGAAATAACTAGACGCTGATGTAAAGTACAGAGGTCAATCACTGCTGCATCCTGAAAGTAACAAGGTAGATAGGGGTACTTTACCTCCGGAAGACCACGTCTTTGCAACTTAGGGTAGTGTTACTCCCTAACACCCTCAGCTGCTCTGTGGAGCCCAAAGCAACGTGGAGATTTGCTTAATGAACGTGCTGCAGACACAGGAGCTAAATGGTCTTTATTATGTTTACTCGTCACTCCTACATAAGCAAGTAATCACACGCTAATGCCAGAGGGTTCAAGGATAAATGAAGTCTAGGAACTGATAGGACATAAATAGTTAACAGTCAAACCTTGAGCCTTCCCTGAACCTTTCAAGGCAGCCAGTAAATTGAATGCAGTGGCAAGAAAACAGAGCTGCTTCTGCTCACCCAAGGAAACAGTCAAGCTGCCACAATTTGCACAAGGTGCAAGTAACAGATCAGCCTTTTGTGGGACCCTGCACACGCTGCACATTGCGACGGTCTCACCTCGGTCACAGAGCCTCTGCCTCACAGCTGGGCTGAAGGAATTAGCTAGCACGCCAGAATATTAATGTCAGCATCTTTTATCACATGGGTTGGAGATTTGCAACCATTTGAAAAAAACCACCAACTCTGCTTGTGATTATCTGTGGTTTAGAGAAAGGGGCAAAGTTATCAGTAAAAGAAAAATCTGGCATTGAATGTGTTGAGAATGCAAGTAAAAACTAAAAACAATTTGGAATGCTTTCTTATTTCTAAGCACTCATGACGATGTGAAATGACAACTCTCTCACCACCACCAAATTCTAGAAGGTGCTTTAGAAAGAGGATGAAGGGAAATGCTTCCGCCGCCACTCCCCCTCCTCAAAACCACCTTGCTATGAATTGGACATCAATCTGGGCAAAGAAACACTATAAAATATCTTTGGGTCGTGTGCTGCTTTTGGTATATGTTGTCCATCTTGGTAGGACTGGGAAGACTCAGGGAGAGGTAGAGAATATTGGGACAGGAGTAAGATGGGGCTGCATTGAATCCAGGTCTTCCCAATAGGTGTAGTCTTGCTTCAGGCCAAGGCCAGGGGGACTCAGTAGCAGCCAGCAAAGTGCAATAAAGAGAAGCCAGCTTTGGCCTTGAGGGCAAGGTACTCTCTGTGCAGGTCTCATGCCTTTAAGATAGGAAGTAGTAAAATCTCAGCTTGGGTCTTTAGGTTCTAACTTTTCTGTCACCAAATCCCAGCTCCAAAGTACTTTCTCCTTATGCTTAACAGAAGCTGTCAGAGGTTGTGTCGTGCTTAACAGGAAGTGTTTGCTCTGCCTTCTGGCAGTGACCATTCTAGGACAGCAAAATGTTCTCCTAATACACTCAGTGGTGGTAAAAGTCTGTTCCAGTAAAACCCATTACAATGCAACTTTCATATTTTTTTTTTAGAAAGACCTTAAAATGAAATTCCACCATAACTCATCTCACAAATAAAATTTTTTTCTTAAGATCTTAACCTAGATAAACCATTTCCTTAAATGTTTCAAAAAATGCAATGTTTGGCACTCATCATGGTGTATGTCTTCGTTGCACCTCTCTTTAACCCCTTCTAAACCTGCCTGTTGCCTCTTCTCTGACCTTATTTGTTACCCATGTTTTTTAACCTGTCTATCAATGCACATATGTTGCCTTACCTCCCCAGACACTGGAGAAACATTTGCATCACAGAGCCCCACCCACAAATGATATCCACCAAAGACAGCAATCACATGCACTGCAATTCACCCTGATGTGCTTAAATTGTAGGCTGTGGCATTTTAAGAGGCAAGCCATTCCCATCCTCGACATGGCACACCATGCGTGGTGGCCTTGTGTCTAAGAGTGTTTCCCCTGCGATCTTCCATGTCAGCCAATATTCACTAGCCTAATGTCAACTGAGTGCCTAGTAGATGCAGGAACTGAGGATGTAGAGTTAAATAACATCTAGCATCCACCATCAAAGACTGTCAGGTAAAGACAAGCTCAAAAACAACTGACCCTAGTATGGTAGTAGTGACATGCATGGGTGCTATGCTGTGTACACTGGGATGCCAGGCTGTCTGGCTGGTGGACAACTTCTCTGTAGAGATTAGTGGAACTCTGCTAACCTGGCTATTGAAAAGTTTCTGGATCCTTACTGCTCTTCTTCATCCTTCCTTTTCACCTTATATAGAATAGTCCCCAAATTTATTGGACCAAATGGATGGATGGTTTTCCATCTTTCAACTCCAAATTTCACACTTCACTCTGGACAGTCAACCCATCTTCTGCTGTGTTAAACAATTCCCAGGATGTCTACTAAGATCCCATTCCTTTCCTTCTCTCTATACCCAACACTTTCTTGGGCTTCACTATCTTCATATTCCTCTTCTTTGTCCTCCACTAACCTCCTTTTCCTCAGTGCCTTCACTCTCACTTGGTCACTTTGCTTTGAAACATGTATATCTCCCTTAATATAAAGACGTCCTCTCAGATGTTGAGAGTTTTGTTCTGTTTTTGTAGTGGCTTAAATCTTTTTCCCCATCTTACTGTGGTAGATGCACATCATTTCTCTTAGAAGTTCCTGATGTTGTGCTCATAGATGTAAGATGAATGAATTCCACAAGCTACCAGTAGTTACATTGTGATTGTCTAGCAGTGATACAGCAAATAAAATATAATTTGGGGGTTAATATTGAATTCTATACTTACCAGCTGAATGACCTTAGGAAGTGTACTTAAATTTTCTCTGTCTTAGTTTCCTCATCTGTACAATAGGGATAATGACACTTATCTCATAGGTAAGTCATGAAGATCAACTGAGATGATAGACCTTAATTACATCACATGGTCTCTGTCACAAATCAGTTCCCAATAAATGCTAGTTCCTGCCACTTAGATTTTAGGAAGAAATGATTGATATAGACTAAATAAAGACCAAAGTTATCATAGTAGCTATAACATAGTCATATAGACCACTCTGACCAAAATTTCACATTCATTTATCATATTTTTTGGAACAATAGGGCAATACTGGTGGGAAGGTAAGTGACAAGTTTACACATAGACATATCATTCTAGGATATATTTAGTAAAGTAAGCTTTTTGAATAGCAAATTCTCTTGTCTGAGGAGTATTCTTCTGTAGGAGAAGGCTGAGTGAATGATTGAAGCATATTATTATTTGGTTGAACATATTACTTTCACTTTATACAAAACTTCAGTACATTAAATCATTAGCTTCAAAATTCTGCAGATTCCAGGTCAGTAAAGTCATTTGGAGACAATCGATGTGTTTGAATAAAGAGCAACATTTCTAAAAGACTGCCCTAAGCTCTTATTTGCCCAGTCCTATCAATTTGGGACTTCATTCTTGGGATGAAAGTAGACTCGTCTTCTTTGTCAATGTGCTAAAGCAAAAGAACAGCAGGTCCATGTAAAAAGGTGGCACATTTACCATCTTAGTAAAGCACACAGTTTTTAAGTCAGGGAAGTTGCACATATTTTCATAAAACTTGTGAAATGCATAGGCAGCCATGCTTCAAGGCTGAATTTCATTGTCCTTGTATTACACCCTTGACTTGGGCAGCACATGGTTAAGCTCATTCTAGTTACTGCTAGATACTGAAATTTAAGAGCAAGAAAGCAAAACAAGTAGGCAAACATGTAAAGAAATAGTCTAAAAGTCAACCTTTCTTCCTCTATATAGCATCTTTCCCACCCATCTAAATTATTTGAGATTCAGTCAAGGCTGGACAGCAAAGTTTAAGGAGTCCTCTTGTGAATTTGAGAAGTGCCTAGCACTTTACTGTATCGAACCTCAGGGTTCTGTGATCCCCTAATTTGGTCCATAATTGGCCAGAAAGAAATTATTGACACTAGCACTAAAGTTGTTTCTGCAAAAGACAACCACTTAAATACATATGAAATCTTACCAATGTAATTGACAAAATACCACTAGTGATGTAAATGTAACACATTATGATGTTTGCATGAATATACTTCAACAAATAAAATGTCTTATTATTTGATATGTATTTCATGAAAAAATGCCTACAACCAGAGAGGCAAACAACCTCTTCATCCTCAAGAATTGCTGTTCCCGTTAAAGTCTATAATGCTTTCTTTGTACAGTTTGAAAACCGGAGACTTACATGTAAGGGATAAACTTTATACCAACTAAGGGCTTTATTGCATTATGTTTCTTTCCTTCTCATTTGTTCCTTTTCATTTTTTTTTTAAACAGAAATTAAACCTCTCTTCCTTTGTCCTGCATGCTTGTCTTCTCGACTAGATCATTAACTCTTCAGAAGAAAACAGACAATGTCTAACTCTTATTGACTTTTATTTATGGCAATGATATGGTCTGTAGAGAGCAAGCACTCCATAAAATTGATTCTTTCTCTTGTCTTCCCCACTTAGATTGGAAACACCTCAGTTTCACTTCTCATTTCTGGAGTCAGACTGAATGTTCGCTGGTAAAGATCTCTAGAGATCTAAGAGGAAGATATTTCTGAGAGTGGTAGAGGGAGAGTTTCCTGCCTGTTTCCGCTAGCCCCCATCACAGTTACCCTATGTGATACAATCTGACCTCTCCCTTGGGGGAACTGTGTAAACACTAGATATATATTAGAACAGGGAACATGGTTGTATGCAAAACGAAACTTACCCTATTGGTACAACGTACACTCTTCTTGTGACCAGCACATTAAAAACCCCGTCTTTAGCATTATACAAGTCACCAGGGTAATGAAAACACTTATACCCTTTTATGATTTTTTTAAAAGAATGTGTAAAAAAATCATATTTATGTTGCCTGGAAAATGCTAATTTTTCTTCAATACAGGAACTATAAAGAAAAAAAAGAGATTTAGCCCATCTTATGGGACGGCTACCCCTACTACATTAGATGGCATTTCCTTGATCCTCCCAGCCATCAGAGCAACGCTACATCTCAGAGTAGAAATTATTTCAGTTAATAGAGACATAGACCAATGGATCAGAACAGAAAACCCAGCTATAAAAACATCCTCATATTGCCATCCGATCTTCGTAAAGTAGACAATAACATGCACTGGGGAAAAGAGTCCCTATTCCATAAATGTTTCTGGGAAAACTAGACAGCCACATGTAGAAGCTGGAAACAGAATCTGCACTTCTCACCACTTACCAAAATTAGGTAACAGACTTAAACCTAAGACATGAGACTTTAAGAATTCTAGAAGAAAATGTTGGAAAAATTCTTATCAGTGTTGGTCTAGGCTCAGAATTTATGAGGAAGTCCCTGAAGGTACTCACTGCAACAACAAAAATTAACAAATGAGACCTGATTAAACAGAAAAGCTCCTGCATAGCCAAGGAAGCAATCAACAGAGAGAACAGACAACCTATAGAATGGGAGAAAATACTTGCATGCTATACATCTGATAAAGGGTTGATAATAATGAACTCAAGTAAATCAGCAAGAAAAAAATCAAACAACCCCATAAAAAAGTGGGCAAAAGACATGAACAGAAACTTTTCAAAAGAAGAAAGACTAATGGCCAATAAACGTATGAAAAAGTACTCAACATCTTTAATCATCAGAGAACCGTAAATCAAAACCACAATGAGGTATCACCTAACTCCAGCGAGAATGGCTTTTATCAACAAATCCCCAAACAACAGATGCTGAGAGAAAGGAACACTTAGACACTGTTAGTGGGACTGCCAACTAGTACAGCCTCTACGGAAAGTCATATGGAGAAACCTCAAGGAACTACAAGTAGACCTATCATTTGACCTGGCAATCACACTGTAAGGTATTTAATCAAAGGGGAAAAAAGTCATTTTGTCAAAAAGATACTTGCAATCAAATGTTTATTGCAGCACAATTCACAACTTAAGATGTGGAACCAACCCAGGTGCCCATTGACACATGAATGGGTTAATAAAATGTGGTATATAAATATACCATGGAGTACTGTAAAAGAAATGGTGATACCATTTGTATACCTTTTGTATTAACCTGGATTGGATTGGAGAACATTCTTCTAAGTGAAGTTTTGCAAGAATGGAAAAACAAACACCATATGTACACACTATTAAATTGAAGCTAATTGATCAACACTCATGTGCATTTGGTAGTAAAACTCAACAGAAAGCCCACATAGGGGAGGGGGCAGGAGGGGGGAAGAAAATTCACACCTAATGGGTGTAATGCACACTCACTGGGTAGGGGGCATGCTTGTAACCTTGACTCAAACTGTATAAAAATAACTCATGCAAACAAAACATTTGTACTCCTGTAATATTCGGGAATAATAAAATGCAGAAAAAAATAATAAGATCATTTTTTAATTTGCTAATGAAAGTGTCAGTTATTCCTCTTTCCCATTTCTTAATTGATCGGGCAGTGAATATTCTGTGGAAAGATTATGTCAATGAAAGGTAATCCTACCATATCAAGAATTTAAAAAACATTATCCCTTAAGAAGTGATTAAGTCTCAGTACATTCCCAAACTGGAATCAAATGTCAGGGCAACTTGCTTGCCTTAGTTTATTGTTTATTTATTATTCGATACATCTCATAGGATTATGGAGGTGGAACAGAGTTTGAGAAGTCTAAAGAAGCCCTCTGGCCTTGGGAAAAACACTCAGAAATACTGTCAAATGTAGGAAGACAAATAATTCTTGGTGAGATTCTCTGTGAGCTAAAATGGCAAGGATGTGATACTCCAGCTCATGCGATCTGATAGGTATCTAATCTTTCCTCCTCCTGTGTATATTTCAACCTATTTCAGAAGGAAATTTGTTTCATTTGCCATGAATTCCTTTTTAAGAAGTTTTTTTGGATGTTATAACTATTTCAATATAGTGTTATCTTCTAGATAAAATAAAGGTTTTTCTTTATAAAGCATAGGGTCTTTTAAAATGCCTTTCTGCTGCTTTTCTCTTAAATAGACATACTCTGTATATTTGCACTTGTCTAATTTATAGTCTTGTCTTTCAACGAGTTATTTAAAAAAATGATTTTGAAATATTACCTCTATTCTTAAAAATAACTACATATAAAAGTAATGCAATCACATTTAGCAAGTAATGACAAATTGAGGAGAAAAATGAAATCAGCAAGAGTCCCTCCATTCCAGGGAAATCCCTGCTATATTTCAATATATTTCTTTCAAATCTTTATACCAATACAAAATTTTCTTTGTCTGTAGTCATAGTAGAATTTTTCCTTGCTCTTCTCCTGTCAATATTATAGCAAAAGCATTTTAAAGTTTTTAATAGTCTTCCTAGTCACCAGTTTTTAAATCATTTCATCGAATGGCTGTACCATTCTGTTTTATGACTTTTAGGGGTTGTTTCTATATTTTGTGATTATATACAATGCTATAATGAACATCTTTAAGAATTATTTCCTTAGGGATAAGGAGGGGAGGGGGAAGAATGGGTGGAGGGAGGGTAATTGGTGGGACCACACCTACGGTGCATCTTACAAGGGCACATATGAAATTTACTAAATGTAGAATATAAATGTCTTAACACAATAACTAAGAAAATGCCATGAAGGCTATGTTAACCAGTTTAATGAAAATATTTCAAATTGTATATAAAACCAGCACATTGTACCCCATGATTGCATTAAAGTACACAGCTATGATTTACTTAAAAAAAAGAATTATTTCCTTAAAATAAATTATTTTCCTTAGAATCAATTTCTAAAGAGAGTAAAATGCATAAACACTTCAGCATCTTGCTATAGCTAGCTAAATTTCTTTGTAAAAGATTTTTCACCAATGCAGAATACCATTAGAGATGTTGAGAAATATCCATTTCTCTGATACTCACCATCAGTGGTGATTGGATACTTTTAAGATTATAAATTTAAAAGGCAAAAATAATGCATCATTGTAAAATATTTAAACTTCTTTTATTTCTAATACAAAGGAATATTTTTCCTTTTCTTTTGGTACAGAGTCTCACTATGTTGCCCTCTTAGAGTACTGTGGCATCAAAGCTCACAGCAATCTCAAACTCTTGGCTTAAGCAATTCTCTTGCCTCAGCCTCCCAAGTAGCTGGGACTACAGGCACCCACTACAATGCCCAGCTATTTTTTGTTGCAGTTGTCGTTGTTTAGCTGGCTCGGGTTGGGTTCGAACCTGCCGCCCTTGGTGTATGTGGCTGGCTCTGTAACCACTGTGCTATGGGCACTGAGCCAGGAATATTTTTCTTTATATTTCTTTTCCTTTGTAAATTATCTCTTTTCTATATTTGTCTGTTTATCTATTGATGACTAATATTAAAGATTTAAAAATATTTGCTTTAAGTTTTTTAATACACTCAGTGTTTTATAAATTGAATGTACCTGTTTTATCCATCTTTCTTTCTAAACCATATCCCCTAATGTTATGACTTAATTCAAAATACTCTTGATTTCTCAGGACAGTACAGTTTTCTTGTCCTTTTTTTTAATTTGAGAAATTTTGTGTCTTTTGTGATTTCACTTTGCTGATTTGTTCTCATGTAGTGATTTTTGATCTGGGCTTTATTCTTCAGAAGCTGGGCCTGCTGTAGACTTTCTGTATGGCATCCATGGGATGGTATCTGCTCGAGTTTAGGATTGCCTCTTCATTTTTTTACCGTGCACTGCCAATCTAGAGTGACCAGCCAGCCTAATTACTGACCCAGGCGTTACAGGAAAGGCCTATAAAATCTTGTTTAGTAGACTTTCTCTTCATCCCACAAGGCATCCCATTGACTGATGGAATGAGCACAGAGGAAAAGTGCGATGGTGGTGGATATGATTTTGTTTTCTTGGCCACAGACTTTTCATTCTCAAGGTATAACACTCATGTCTGCTAGCTGAGCTCTGGAAAGACATAATCAGAAACAGGTGACGGCCTTGACAGCATCAAGGAATCAGTTCCTTGAGCAATTGCCTGCTCTCCCAAATGATGCCCCTAGCATGTGCAAAGGAAATTTAAAACAGTATAAATGTGGCAAACTGTTCCAAGTCATGTCTGGAGTGAAAGAAAGATGTATCACAGAGTGATGTAGAATAGCCATTAGGGTGGGTAACAGAACAGGATCTGTGACTTCAAGAACTGTAAACCAAATCGGTATAACAGTCTGCCAACCTCCAAAGATAGGGTCATATTATTCTCTCTCCTTTGGTTAATTTCCTAAGAGATAGTCACTGTTTTTTTTTTTTAATCACCTTTAATACGTAAGAGTCAACAGCGTTGAGGCAAGAGTATGGGCTTTGTGGCCAAACTGATCCAGCTACATATCCCTGGGCAAATAACTTAATCTTTTCAAGACTTAACTTCCTTAACAGTAGAAATCTACCCGGCCAGGGGATTGCGAACATTAAAGGTAATATCTAAAATGTTTGGTTCAGATGTTAGCAAACAGTGGGCCCCCCAAAATGGTATTCTGGTTTCAAATGCAGTTTTTTATTAATATACAGGGTCAGTTCTTGAGCTGCGACCTTGCTATGCACTGGAAATTACTCCTTAGATAACAGAAGTTAGATTCAACTACGTAGAAGCTGTTAATTCATATTGCGGTGCTTGAGGGTGAGAGTGGAAATATACACACACACACATATATGTACACCATTCTCTTATTAGTGGTGCTTTCATTAGAGAAAGTACTTTGTTATTCATATTTTATATTTATTTACATTTTCATTGTATTCTTTGTTGAAGAATATTTTATGTTGTTTATATTCTAAAGGTGAAAGAGGAATTTGCAATTTTGCTGTTTAACCATTTGGGGTGGTAAGAAGGCACAGTGATGCTTTCATTAACCTCTGTACCCCCAGGAAATCATGACAGTGCTGCCCATCAGTCAAAAAGGGATGCACATCATCATTTAGCTAAAAGAAACATTTATTTACTTATACCTTTAAAAACCAAAAACTATATCTTCCCTAAGGACCAAAGTCTCACTTACTGAATGAGAAAAACAGACATAGAAAAGCACCTAAATCCACAGTCAAATTACTACTTGGCTAACTTTTTAATAAATAGAATGCAATAAGAAAGTAATAAACAAGAAAAGACATGGTTCAATTATTGCAGTCTGATAATATAGGCCACCGTAAAAAGGGAATGTTCGGAAGTCCCTTGCCATCACGTCTGAAGATACAGCGCTGACAAGAGAGTCTAGTCAACAATGACTGAAAAATAGGTTGGTGATCGTCAATTAAAGTTAAAGAGTCTGAATATGATATAAAATTATTTAATCTTGATGATTTATGCTACTTCTCAGAGGCAGTTGTTTATCAACGCTTATGTTTATTGCTCTTTTGACTTTTTTTAATTACAGTAAACCCAAAATTCAATTATACACTCTAGTATATATTTCAAGCAATAGTACTGTAAATAAAAGGAGAGCCAATTAATAATGTGCTTAGTCTAGCAAAGCTAAATCAAGTATAATCAAAAACAGGGGGTAACTTGATCAAGGTTTGAAGGCGGTGGAAAAGATCCCATGTGGTTAACTTGGAAAATCTGAAGGCTGGAAACGATGATTCCTTTTGCTTTTTAAAGAAATAGAAGAACTTTTAAATAAATGACTTCTAAGAGGTTATATCAATTATAATTTCCTAAGTTCAGTGGCAATTACAAATATATAATTTGACAACTGCAACTTTTTAACCAATAATCAGGTTATGTCTTTTAAGCAAAAACTCTATTGTTTCCTGGGTTTATCTCCTTAATCGTCTCCCACTGGCAGATGCTTTGGGAATGATATAGGCTGATCCAGCTGTGTTTGGGGTTCCTTAAACATCTTACACTATTCCTCAAATGTTTGGGGTTTGACAAAACCCCAAATGCATTTGGCCAAGCACGTTTTCCCTTGATTTTTAAACACATGTGGGTTTTATGGGAAATTTAATCCATGTGTTTTTGATTCCTTTACACTTAACTCATCAAAATGTTGTTGTGTAAGGTCTCTTTGATGTCCACAAAGCTTTTGGAGTTCTTCTTCTTTTTTTTTTTTTAATGGGACACTTTAATCCTTTTTTCTTAGAAACAGGAAGTTGCATGATGCCAAGAAAAAAAATAAACTCCCACATAATACGATAGTGTTTGATCGAATGTTTTAAAACTCTAGGGTTCAATTTGGTTCAGAATTTGACTGAAATAATTCTCCTGGTCGTGAATTTCTTGTTAGATTTGTTGTTTCTTAGTGGTTTTTAGCATAAAATATAAAGTTATATTTTTCTTCAGAAAAAAATTCATAAGTGGAAACAAATCACAGAGGGCTTTTAAATTCGGGGTGACATTTCATCAAGGAGGGCAGAACTTTAACCTGAGTATGTCTGCTAAAAGAAGCTCTGTGAATTGAAGATAAATATGGTCTGTTCTACATCTTATAAGAGGACCTGGTGAAAGGGTCACGGTGAAAGGAAAGATCTATTCAAAATAGGGCTGAGTTGTCCTAACTGCTGGGAAACAAGCACATCTGTTTTATAAGCATTTATGTTTTAATGTTTCGATGTGATACAAAGAAATTGGGAAAATGTCTCATATATACATACAAATAAGAGGATAAGTAATAAGTGTGTTGACAGAGAAAGGTACTGTGGCAGATTTTATAGTCTGAGAAATAAGGCTAACAATAGTACTTGCCTTCTAGAATGTCTGGGAACTTTAAATTAGTTAATGCATAAGGCAGCAATTTTCAACCCATACGCCATGGTAGAGGGAGACCGGTGTGCCATGATAGAATCTTAGATGTGCCCTAGGAATTTTTAAAGGGGGTTAATTAAATTATCATTGAAAGAAGTACAAAGCACAGTACCTATATTCTTTCTTGTACTGCTCTTTTTTTTATCAACATAATTTAAGTGTGCTGTGGAAGCTTAACTACAGGTTTAAATGTGCTGAGAGATAAAAAAGATTGGAAGACAGTGGTCTAGAGGGAACTCCAGGAAGTGCCTTGAATCTTCTTGGTGTTTGGCAGGTGGAGTCAATTTTATTGTTCACAGTCAGACTAACTCTGGATTTGATTCCAACGCCAGGGATTTCCATGACCTTGGAGAAGGCCCTTGTCTCCTCAACATTCGTGAGGATTGTGTAAACACCACGAAGCAGCTAGGGGTCTTGGGGTCTTGCACACATTAATACATAAAATAGCACCTGTTTTAGATGGGGAAGTAGCCTGTCCAAAGTTATAAAAGTGTGAGTAATTGACCAAGAACTTGAATTCAGTTCCTCTGACTAAATAGTTGTTCTTTCTTCTGATTTTTAAGAAGACAGTCCACCAATCTTAAAGGTAAAAACAAAGGCCAAGAAGTAGAAGCGTTGATAGTTTTGTAACGATTGTGAGGAGGGTATATACCTTAAGTCAAGACCTGCTATTACTTCTTTCTTTGAGCATCATCTCTCTGCCATGTGAAAAGTCTCTCTAGAATCAGGAAGTCAGAGCATGTTGAAGCAAAGAAAGGAGCTGTGTTTATAAAAGCCAATTTTCTGGTGACATGATCTCCATTTTGCCAGTTCTGAGTCCAGACAAGCCAGGACACAAAGCCCATTCATCTCCTTTTCTTGTCCTCTTCTTTTGCTCTCTCCTCTGCAAAGTCCGTGTTTGAAGTTAGATGTTAGAATGTAACAGCGGGGCAAGAAAGCTAGAAAGATACTACTATTGGAGAGATCTTATTATGTCTTCAGTAATGGGAAGTTGAGCAATTCCATGCATTTCCTGTGAAATCATTAGCTTCACCCGTTCTATTATCACCATCATCAGAATTAACCCTCAATTAAAATGACGGAAGTTTTATCTTGTGATAACCTCCCTAGAGGTTATCACAAATCAACAGCGTCTTCATTTCACTGATGCAGAAGACTGGAATTGTAGTGGAAATTAACAAATACATATCAACTTATCATTAGCTACCTGACTGAAAAGCTAAACAGAGCAGGAAATGTGAATATTTCACATCTCAAGACCCATGGCCAATATAAGATCAACCATATATAAACTTAATAGTGTTAAGTTAATGAGAATTTTTTCTCAAATTGCAAGATTATGAATCTGCCCTGTACTTTGAAAAACACTTTTTGTTTTTTTTTTTGGCAAAGTAAGGGTCTTGTGTTTTATTGAGACAGAATATATTCTCATGTTGCATTTTTTTCTTAAACTTTGCACAAATCAGTAGACAAAATGATACTGATTTTAGGTTCCCTGAACTGTAATGTGGAAGAATAACTTACCATAAATTATGGGTAAGCAATATGGTAGACAGTCAACCTAATTTTTACCCTGTTAGCATTATTTTCTATTTACATATTGATTTAAATAATAATAGCTAACACTTATTGAGCCCTCAGAGTGTATCAGGTACTGTTCTTGGAGCTGTACAGAAATTAACTCACTAAATCCTAAGCAGATCAAACAACTTGGCCAAGATTATTCAGCTGGTATGTGGCAGAATCTAAAAGGCAAAACTTTTACTTAAAATACAGGTTATTTACAAAATAGGTTATTTCTCTCATTCTATGATATTTGGGTTTTTATTATTTTATTTTATTTCCTTTTATTTATTTATTTTGGGGGGGACAGAGTCTCACTCTCACCCTGGGTAGAGTGTGGTGGTATCATAGCCCACCGCAAATTCAAGTTCTTAGGCTCGGGAGATCCTCTTGCCTCAGCCTCCCGAGTAACTGGGACTACAGACACCTGCCTTGATGCGCTGCTAGTTTTTCTATTTTTAGTAGAGATGGGGTCTCACTCTTGCTCAAGCTGGTCTTGAACTCACGAGCTCAAGCAATCCACCTTTCTTGGCTCCCACAGTGCCTGTGACCTTTGTTATTAACATCACTTTTCTCTCTCACACAGCCCGGCCCTGCATAGATTTACTATGCTTTCTAGCCGACTCTCTGGGGGTATTGTCTGTGTTTGATTGATTGTTGTGTCCCCAAAGGGCTAAGCAAGTGCCTTGCCTACTGTTGCTACTTAGTATATATCAAATCGTACTTTCTTTTAGTTCAAATGAAAACGTGTCTCTTTGTTCGGAACACCTGGCCAATGTCAGCCAACAGGGACAGCAAGGCTGTCTTCCACCGTTTGTGCCCAGGGGCCACCTGGACAGTGTGCTTTGGAGACGAATGATCCCGGAGCCTTGAATTACATGGTGCTGTAGCTTTTCATGGACCTTCTCATCATCCTTCTACCCAACCAAACCAAGGATGTAAACCCTATCCTGAAGAATCTCTCTACTGCATCAAAAATTAAACTTCAGATATGACAAAAGCAAGGCAAGAGAAAGAAAACTAAGGCCACAGGAAGACGAGAAAATTGTCATGGTTCGTGACAGAAAACTTTGGATTTTACCCAGTGTTTTTATGTTGTTGTTAAACTTTTCATTTTGAATATTTTCCGATGTACCAAAATGTTGAAAAGATGTTAACGGAAATTCCTACGTTCCCTTCACAGAGCTGCCCCTAATGATGGAATCTTACATAACCATGGTTGGTACATTTGTCTTAGTACATTGACAATGGTTAAACTACTGCTATGTCTTGGATATTTGTTCCCTCTCAACCTCAAGTTGAAATTTGAACCCCAGAGTTGAAGGTGGAGTGGGAAGTGTTTAAACCTTGGAGGTGGATCCTTCATGAATGGACTAATGCCTGTCATGGGGGTGGTGGTGGTGGTGGTGGTGAATGAGTTCTCACTCTGTTAATTCCCAGTTGTTACAAAGAGACTGCCCACCCCTTGCTGCTTCTCTCCCCATGTGATCTCTATCCCCTGGTTCCCTTTGTTTTCCACCAGGAGTAGAGAGGCAGCCTGAGGCCCTTACCCAATAACTATTCTTGGACTTTTCAAGACATCAGAAGTGTGAGTTATATACACTTTTTTTCCGTATGAATCATGCAGTCTCAGGTATTCCTTTACAGCAACACATGGTAAACTAAGACAAATGCTGTGAATTAAACTACAGACTTTGTTGAGATTTCACAAGTGTTTCCACTAATCTCCCCTTCTGTTCTGGGGTCTGATACAGGAGCCCACACTGCACCTTGTTGCCCTGTCTTCCAGGCTTTTCTGCTCTGTGACATTTCCTCCATCTTTTCTTATTTATCCTTTGCAGTGACTTTTAAGAGAACAGGCATTCTCTGTGCATGAAAACATTTTGTGTGTGAGTGTGTAAGAGAGTGTGTATGTGTGTGAGTACACACGGAATGGTCAAGGAAGCTTCTCTGAAGGTAATATTTAAGCAGAAACCTAAACTTAAAAGATGAGAAGAACCACAGGAGGAAAAGATCTTTGGGAAGCATTCCAGGTAGAAGGTGTGGCAAACACAAGACTCCACCTGAAGCAAGAAGACGGGAAAAAGTTTGATGTGTGCGAGGAGCTGAGAGGCTGGAGTGGCATGGCCAGAGTGGGGGAAAGAGATTGAAGCAGTCCAGAGGTAGGTGGGCCAGGCCTTGCATGACTGGGAGACCATTATTGCAAATGTAATATCTTTTCTTCAAGATTTCCTTTGTGTCTTTTATAACACACAAAATAATTCTCCAAAAATCAGCCCTAGATGTAAGTAAACTGTGACTATCCAGACATTTCTCTGACCACCAGGGCCGTGCTCTTGAGTGGTCAGGCAGATCCCCAGCTGCCCTCTGAGACTGTCCAAGAATACCTGCTTTTCCAAATGCAGCCCTGTCTAAACAAGCTAAAAGCAGTTACCAGTGTTTGATAGCTCGCCAGGTGCTTGATGATCTATTAGCTGTTGGAACTCTCCTTCCCCCTGGGAACTATTACTCCACCTTACTCTACCTCCACCTCCCTTGCCCTGCCAGTCAAATCTATGCAAGTCACCAAATATGACAACATTGAAGTGAATGATATAATTATTTTGATGATCTGAAGGAAATATTGCATCTCTTGTAAGAGGAGCACAAGAAAGTATATATTCTCGGAATGTTTAGTTTCTCTCCAAATTCTCTTCCCTAACTTGGTTTGTGCTATCTCTTGCTTATTTGCTACTGAACTATATCGTTCGTGAATCTGAACACCTCTCCAGTCCCTGGATGCTTGCCTCATACATGCTAACCAACAAAATAATGTGGTTTGTGAGCCATCCGCGTTGCTTCTTCTGCAAAAGCTGTCAAGTTTCAAAAGCAATAAGTAAAACTTC
Organism: Perodicticus potto; assembly: GCA_963574655.1. NCBI lineage: Eukaryota > Metazoa > Chordata > Mammalia > Primates > Lorisidae > Perodicticus > Perodicticus potto. The sequence continues at coordinate 19,265 of CAUYRH010117899.1, forward strand.
AGCCACTTTACTCAATAGAGCTCTTCAAATCTTCTGTCATCCACAAAAATAAAGCGTATAAATTGGAATTGATTTTTATAAAGCCTTCATAAAAATAAATCTAGACATTTAGAAACATCTGTTGGATGGCCCAGGAATTGTATTTTTATTGTTTTAGAATGAGTCCAGCTTTGAAGATCTGGGACCTATTAAATGTTGCAATGTACCAAATCAATCAGATGTACAGATTCAATGAATACACAACGGGAAAGGACCCTCACAAGGATGCTTCTGCTCTTGATCATTTGCACCATCACCCCCATAGTACAGTAGATTCAACCACGGGCTTTAGAGCTAGGTAATCCTGGTTTGAAGCCCTGTATCTGCCATTTATTAGGTCTGTGATGTTGAACAAGTTGCTGAAACATTTCTAATCTTCAGTTCGTAGATTTTTAAAATGGAGATAATAATATTTCTACTATCTAGAAGGATTGCGATGATGAGATGAGATAATTTATATCAAGGGATAACACATGCCTGTCACATTTTGAATAACAATTAACTATTAATATAATTACTATTGTTAATAAGACAAATCTTTATTGCTGTTATTATGTTCAACATAGTATTCTAAGCACTGTAGGAACCCAAAAAGGATTCAACATAGTTTCTTTTTGGAGAACTGGGACCTATTCACATGGAAGGTTAACTAGAATGAGAGAATCTGAGAACACAGAAAAAAGGAATTTAGACAGAAAGTACCCAACTAGTGTCAAAGAGCCGTAGAACCAAAAAGGACATCACTGAAAGTAAAGATGTGAAGGACTCAAAAAGATTAGAAGAAAAGCCAGAATATTCTATTACCTATGTTTAAGACCACACAGCTACAAATTGTACATTAAAGATTTTATTAACAGAGAACAGTTATTGTTAAGTGAATGGTTAGAGTTGATAAAAGTAATATTTTGATAACATATACTATGGAGATGATTAACAACAGTTAATTAGATTAATTAATGCCAATTAAACCTACTGAAGTCACTGAAGGTTTTACATAAATCAGAACTTTTTTTTTTCCGTGAGAAATTCTTGTAATGGGATGGAATGTTTTCGTGAGACTTTGAGTGATTGCTCCTTTCACTTGGCAACTCTGATCTTGTTGAGCAGTTGTGATAAGGCTAGCTGCATCTGAAATGAGCATGTATCAGTATTGTAACACCTTTAGGCCTATCACCCCTACAAAACCCTTGTCACTTTAGTTTAATTGCAAATTCCCTGGAGAGCCTTCGCTAATGACCCATTTACATTAAAGCTTTTAAATTAGATTTCAATCTTAATTTCACTTGAAATGTTACCCTGGAGTAATCATTCCATTATAAATCATTTTATTTGATTTTATGGAATTGCTCAATTACAAGAGAAGTATTGAAATAAAGTGCAGTTATATTGAGAAAAGCAGACAGACAAAGGCAGAGTCTGTTTGACTTTGGGAAAGTGCTATCATTCAGGGCAAAACTTAGTCATTTATAAGCACACAATGTCTTACAGTACTGAACTGTGGGGTATTTTATACCAGAGATCACTGGAGCACTATGACAGTTTGAATGGGTATTAAGGCCTTAAAATTGGGAAGGGATCATAGGAGAATGCCAAGATCATTCCAGATCAAGATCCAAATCACTGACCCCAAGAGACCATCTTTAATGATTAGGAGTGGCATTTCAGAAAGTTATCTTCTTTAACTTTGTATTCTGTTTGACCGTGTGTGCCATTGAATCCCCTAGTTTGATGCCTCTTGTAGTATATTATTTTGGCTTCATTCTTTATCTGGCAACTTCCCTATTTCTTCTTCCCTTTTTAACTTACTTTAGAATGGGTCAAGATGCTTTTTATTATTGAAAAATACATCACATTACATTTTTCACTTAACACGTTTGGAGAGGAAGGGAAGGAAGACAGGACTTCCTTGCTAATAAGTAGTAAACAAATCATAGCATTAGAAGGGATGACAAATATGAACAGTCTGACTTCCAAACTTTATCAAACTGGCCGCAGAAGCTTAGACTTAAGTGTCTTGCTTTCTTTGAGTCCAGTATTAATACTGGGTACCAGCAGAGCAGGAATTTTAACTAGTAATGTCAACATTTTTCTTGTCTATAATTTCAATATTTCATTCTGTTAATACAGACTTCTTTTACAAATTCCAAAGGGTTGATTCAAATTCTGTCTAAAAAAATGGGATGATATTTACAAACCACTAACTATATGTCATGCATTTTCATAAGATGCATACTCTCTCATTTATAACTTTTTTCCAGATGTTTCCACGAAGCCTGCTATCCGGTAAACTTTCAAGTAAATGTGCTGTATGTACGTAGGAATGCATATTGTCTGTTTTTTGGGTGCAGGTTTGGACATATGCCAAGAATTTGTCTAGGCAATAGGGATAATAACAGTGAATAAAACAAACAAACAAACAACAATAAAAAAAAAAAAAACACCAAATCCATGACTTCTATTAAGCTCGTTAACTTTCCCCAGTCTTACTAATTTTTGTTATCACTAAGAACTAATTTTCAGAGAGGTCCATGTGTTAAAATAGCCCACTGTGATTACAGATATATTGTTCTATGCTTAGACTCTGTCAGTTTTTACATTAATTCTTTAGGCTAAGGTGTTTTTTGTTTTTTGGTTTTTTTTTTTTGAGACAGAGCCTCAAGCTGTTGCCCTGGGTAGAGTGCTTTGGCATCACAGCTCACAGCAACCTCCAATTCCTGGGCTCAAGCGAGTCTCCTGCCTCTGCCTCCTGAGTAGCTGGGACTACAGGTGCCCGCCACAATGCCCGGCCATTTTTTGGTTGCAGCCGTCATTGTTGTTTGGCTGGCCCGGGCTGGATTTGAACCCACCAGCTCAGGTGTACGTGGCTGGCGCCTTAGCCCATTGAGCCACAGGCGCCGAGCCTAGGCTGAGGTTTTAAGTGAAGACAAACATGATTGATATAACTCCTTAGTGAACTGCATCTTTTATTTTTAGCAATGTCCATAT
>CAUYRH010117903.1:0-25225 GCA_963574655.1 Perodicticus potto
GTCCAGCTAATTTTTCTATTTTTAGTAGAGACAGGTTCTTGCTGTTGCTCAGACAGGTCTCTAACTACTGACCTCAAGCAATCCTCCTCCCTTGCCCTCTAAGAGTGCTAAGATTACAGGCATGAGCCTCTCTGCTCAGCCTCAATGTTTAATATTTTCCACAGTTAAACATTTAAAGATCTAAGTAAGATAAAATAAAGACAGGAGATGGCTTGGCACCTGTGGCTCAATGGGCTAAGGCACCAGCCATATACACCTGAGCTGGCGGGTTTGAATCCAGCCCAGGCCCATCAAACAACAATGATGGCTGTAACCAAAAAAAAGCTGGGCGTTTGGGCGTTGTGGCGGGTGTCCCAGCTACTTGGGAGGCGGAGGCAGGAGAATTGCGTGAGCCCAGGAGTTGGAGGTTGCTGTGAGCTGTGATGCCACAGCACTCTACCCAGGGTGACGGTTTGAGGCTCTGTCTCAAAAAAAAAAAAAAAAAAAAAGGGAGAAAACAAAAAAGAAGCATTGTCCTAAGCTCTTTAAATCTATTTATGCATTTCTAAGAACAACAAAGAAATCTATAAAACAAAATAGCTTAGGAAGGGGGAGTTTGTGTCACCACAAAGCTACATGCATGGTTGGCTTGATGCCTGTAGCTCAGCTCGGTACCACAGCTGGCGGGTTCGAATCCAGCCCGGGCCTGCCAAACAACAAGGACAAATACAACCCAAAAATAGCCGAGCGCTGTGGCAGGTGCCTATAGTCCCAGCTACTTGGGAAGCTGAGGCAAGAGAATCGCTTAAGCCCAGGAGTTGGAGGTTGTTGTGAGCTGTGATGCCGGAGCACTCTACCCTGGGTGACAAAGTGAGACTCAGTCTCAAAAAAAAAAGACATGAATGGCAGTTTACAGAAAATGAAAGCAAGATGGCCAGCAATGCATAAAAAGTGTTCAATCTGAGCAGTCGTCATGAAAAAACAGTCCAGATTGCCAATGAGATATCATTTCGCAAAAACTGGTAACAAACCTGGGAACGACATCCAAGGTCTCAGGGATGACAGTGAACCCTCTGCATTCTTCCTAAAGATGCCAACTTCTATACCCTTTTGAAAAAGCAATCTGGAAATAATGATTCAAATTCAAACTACAAGAACTGGTTGGCTCAGTGGTCCCATTTTAAGAAATGCATCTTAAGGAAGCAAAAGTGACAGTGTATTAGAAAGTGTTTCATGGCAAGCTCTCACCTAACAGACACAATGTAGGGTCCACGGGCACACCTCCTGGGTGAAGGGCTCAGCTACAACTCGGACTTAACGAGCCCTAAACAACACAACCTAGCTGTGTGTACCCTCATTCTAAGCTGAAATAAAAAAAAAATGAAAAAGTTTTAAAAAAGAATTTTTGAAGTGGCAGAAAATGGAGAAAATCAGACTGCTTCTCAACAGGGAACAGCTGGAAAAACTGGATGTGTATATACAGGGTTATCAGACAGTGTTTAAGAATAAATTAGATTAGATTTGCTGATCCAGAAGGACAGACGCCCTGTATAGTTTACTGGGGAAGGGATGTCTTGGAATAACATGTAGGGAATCATAGACATTTGCTTGTAAAAAACATTTTTTCTTTTAGCAGTTTTTAGCAGGGGCTGGGGCTGGGTTTGAATCTGCCACCTCCGGCATAGCGAGCAGGTGCCCTACTCCTTTGAGCCACAAGAGCCTCTCCTAAAAAACATACAATTTTTAAAGTACATATTCATCAATGTACAGATGTAACTGGCAATTTGTGCAAAAATATCTTAGCTTGGGGAAGTGTAAGTTGGCATTACCAACACTTTCAAACTTCTTTTCATTATTTCACTGGTTATAAAAATGTTAATGCTTTTGTGATAAAAATTAATCGCGAGCATTTTTGTGAAGGCAAGAGTTTTCCAAGGAAACTAAAAATGAATGAAAAATTCCAAAGAGGGGGATTAGAGGGGTTAAGACGGAGCCACTAAAGACATAGCCACAGAGGAACTTCTTGGGCCTGGAGGTGAATGGATACGAAAGGAGCTGGGGGAGTCGGGGGGATTCAGGATGAAGGGTGAGGCCTCCACCCTGGCCACGGCTGCCAGGGAGCCTTCTCATCCAGCTCTGGGACTGGCAATGTAGAGAGAGATGTGATATCCCAATGTAGAGAAAGATGACAAATTCGATGGCCACCCCAGTGTGGATTAAGTCAGGGCAGAAGGGAGGGAGGAACTTCAGGTCCCACCACGGCCGATGCTACCAGCTCAGCCAAGGTGGTCCAGGGAGACAGAGCGGCTCCCTGCACCCCCTTGGAGGGTCCTAGAGGCATTCTGATAGAGTGACCCCTAACTTCGACAATCCTGGAGGGTCATCTGCTACAGCAGCTTCCTCCTAAGAGTAAGGGAGGACCAGCGACCGTGCACTGGTCAGGCCTGTTTCCACCTGCGCACACACACTGCCCCTCTGGACGTCCCTCTCTGCGATGAGTGGCGTGTACAGTCCTGAAATCGAGCCCACCAATAACCCTAACCCAGAATGCGTATGTTTTCTCCCGGGATGGTACCGGCAGATCTGGGAACCGAAGCCTCGCTGCGCTCAGGAGAAGCAGCAGGTGGGTGTTCCCGGCCTGTCCCTGACCTGTGTCCTTCCCACATTTGTACGCAGCACCCTGGATGTGGAGATGCTTAGCGGCAGCCTTCCCAATTTTTAAGACTATTTAAATTGTTCTTCAGATGAGGATTTTAAACATTCATATACTGACTAGGTTCCCTTAGAGTAGGGTATTCCCACATGGAGGCTGGGACTCCCTCAAACACTGTGTGTACCAGAGGGGTCAGGTCAGAGATGAGTGCAGAGGCCTCAGGCAAGCTGGGGTACTGCAGTGTGAGAGAAGTTGGCCACTTGGTAGCAGCTCGGATGTGCTCCTGGGGAGCAGCCTGGACTAGTCAACAGGGAATCTGGGGCAATGTGTTTTTACAAGCACCCCAGGTATTTTTATGCTGCACTCCTTGGATCAATCAGGTTTGGAAACCACTGAAGGCTCTCATGCCCCAGTTGACTGATTTCTATAAAGATACAATTTCAGGTCCCGTATCTTTCAGAAACGCAATTGCATCTAGCCTAATAGAGAAAATACTGGACTCAGTTTATCAAGAACAACTGAACAGCTCTCAGCTGTCCCTGCCTGCCCCACCCCAACCCCCACCCCTGCCTCAAAAATAAAATAAAAGTAAAGTAAATGTAGTATTGAAGAAGGATTTGCAGATCACTGAAAGACACAGGAGGAAAAGAACCGTGTTGGCTAACTTTAGACACGGATTAGATAAATAATACACAGGCTGTCATTTCTACAGCAGTGTTAAAAAAACAGATCCCGAGCATAAAACTTTCAACAAACCACAAAGGGAAAAAAGCGCACTCCCCGCCCTCTTCACCCGACCTTCCCGACATATGTGATACTGCGGGTCAGGCCCTACTGGAGATAGGTGTGATGTATCAGTGGGCAGAAGAGTCAGAAACTCCCCCCAGGGGCTGCTTTTCTAACGGAGACAGACTAACCAACACATGATACCACAAGGGTTGTCAGAGGTGACCAGCTGCTGTGCTAAGGAGGGCACAGAGGCGGGCAGGGAATGGCAGAGGTTGTGTGGACACATGTTAAACGGGATGGTGGGAGCAGGCCTCCCTGAGAAAGTGATTCTGGAGGACAGGCATGGAGGGAGTGAGCCAGTGGGGCAGAAGCCTGAGGCTGGGGCCCAGGGTTGCAGGCTGCAGGGGGCAGGATAGTCAGCAGTGCCTGGAGCAGAGGTGCGGGCCAAGCTGAGGCACAGGCCCTGACAGTCACAGCTTTCCCTCGGTTGAAACCAGGAGTCGCTGCAGGCTTTTGAGCTGACATGCACAAGGCAGGAAGGAGCATCCAGCTTCCCAGGCTCTCTCTGCCTGCGGCTCAGTGAGCAGATGGTGTGGGGAGAGGGAGGTGGGAGGAAGGAGCGAGGCGGGGAGATGAGTCAGGAGACCACTGTCTTCTCCAGAGGAAGGAGGCTCACGGTCTGGGCAGGATGGCAGGCATGGAGTGTTACGGAGTGGTTTAATTCTCAACATACTTTGGAAAATTGATCTTAAGAAGAATCCCAAAGAAGGCAATAAACAAAAAAGGGGACAATTCCCCAGAAGATGTGACACGCATAGAAAGTACAAGAGGAAATGGATAGGGGTAACCTAACTGTGCCACCAATTAAATTAAACGTAAAGAGAATAGACACTCCAGTTAAAAGCAATAGATTGGCGGACTGAATACAAAATTCAAGTATCACTGTTTATAAAAGACATTAAAATGTAGAGATACAGAAAGGGTAAATCTAAAAGGGTAAAATGCAGTATGGGAATTATAACCAACAGAACACTGGTGTTGCTATACCACCATCAGAAAGAATAGGCTTTCAGGTAAAAAGCATTTACTAGTGATGAAGAGAATTATTTCATAATGATTAAATCAGACAAACTAAAAGTAGGACACAGATTTGAATGTACTACTGACAAACTTTACCTAAAAGGACATATAGAATTACACTTCCAAAATGCTGTTAGTATACATGGAACATTTATAAAATGTCTATCATTCTTTTTTTTTTTTTTTTTTTTAGAGACAGAGTCTCACTCTGTCACCCTTGGTAGAGTGCTGTGGCATCACAGCTCACAGCAACCTCCAGCTCTTGGGCTTAGCGGATTCTCTTGCCTCAGCCTCCTGAGTAGCTGGTATTACAGGTGCCCGCCACAACACCCGGCTATGTTTTGTTGCAGTTTGGCCAGCGCTGGGTTTGAACCCGCCACTCTTATATGGGGCCAATGCCCTACTCACTGAGCCACAGGCGCCGCCCAAATGTTTATCATTCTTTGGGCCATAAAGTGCATCATTAAAAAATTTCAACAGATGAAATCATACATACCATGTTCTCCGATCATCATATGGTTAAATTAGAAAGGTTAACTAGCAAATCTCATAGGATTTGAAGATTTAACACATACTTCTAAATAACCCATAGGATTTCCTTCAGAAGCAAAGGTTATTGTTGCAGTGGGCAAGGGTGTAGAAAAACAAGATTGGTCATAGCTGGGTGAAGAGTACACAGGGATTCATTATACTATTCTGTACGTGTTTATAGATATGCAGTATTTTCCATAGTTAATTGTTCAAAAGTGTAAGTAAAATAAAGACAGCAAAAATGCCGCCATGTAAAATAAAATACTATAAATAACCCAAGAGTGAAAGAAGAAATTACAACTGAAATAATGAAATATTCTAAAATAAATGATAATAAGACATTTTTACCAAAATTTTGGGATACAATAAAGATAACAGGTAGAGGAAATTTTATTACTTTAAATAAATGTGTATATTCTATAAAAAATTAAAAAGGACCAAAAATTTAGGAGCCAAGTACCCATTTCAATAAGTTAGAAAAAATAGCAAATAAATACATATAAATTAGAAGGAAAACAATGATAAATATCAAAGAGAAATAAAATGGAAAACATACAATAGCTAGGATCAACAAAATCAACCATTAGTTTTATTAAAAATAAAACTATTATAACCTCTAAAAATACCATGCAAATAAATCAGCAAATATGAATGAAATAGAAAAATTTCTAGAAAAATAAAACTTAATAAAATTGACTTAAAATAATAGAAAACCTTTGTAGCTCTGTAACCCACTGAACAAATCGAATCAACAGATAAGTGTTTTTTTCTACAAAAGGACCTCTAGGTATAGATAGTTTTTTCAATAATTAAGAAATTTAGTCTTACAATCTAATCCAGAACGCGGAAGCAGAGGGTCGAGTGCTCAGTTCATGTCATGAAGCTAGCGCATAATTTTGGTATGAAAATGTGACAATGGGTAGTAAGAGGAGGAAAAGAAAGAAAATTACAGGGCAACCTCAGTCACAAACATTGATTATCTACAGTTGTTATGGAATACATCACGGCAAACTTGGGTTTATCACAGGAACGCAAGGATGGTTTAACATTATAAAATTTTCCACATCAAAAGATTAAAGAAAAAAAACAAATGGTTGTGTTTCCATACACGCATGCACAAAAAGCACTTTAAAAACTTGACATTCATCTGAGATTTTATAAACCCTAAAAACCAGATATAGAAGGAAGTATTGATACATGGTTCCTTAAAAAGAAAAAACCTGGCACAAACATTTATTTATAAAATGTTATAAGTTTTCCCTACCACAGTAAAACAAAACTAAATTTAAACATGTACATTATTTAAACAAACATTAATGGCTAAACTGTAGAATATTCCTTCCATATTGCACATCAGAACATTCATTTCCATTAAGTCCGACATTTCACATTATATAGGAAACCAAGACCCAGCTATATTCTATCTACAAGAGACTCACTTTAAATATAAAGACATGGGTAGCTTAAAAGTAAAAGGGTGAAAACATATATACTGTGCAAATTGTGAGCAATAGAAAGCTGGAACGTATGTATTACCATCAGACAACATGGACTTCAAGAAAAACAGTATTGCCAGAGATAAACATTTCATTATGATAAAAACATCAATGACATGACAATGTTAAATATACAACTTTGAAATATAAATAAAAACCCAAAACAGGGCTCGGTGCCTGTGGCTCAACAGGGTAAGGCGCCAGCCACGTACACCTGAGCTGGTGGGTTCGAATCCAGCCTGGGCCCGCCAAACAACAATGACGGCTGCAACCAAAAAATGGCCGGGCGTTGTGGCGGGGGCCTGTAGTCCCAGCGACTTGGGAGGCAGAAGCAGGAGAATCGCTTGAGCCCAGCAATTGGAGGTTGCTGTGAGCTGTGATGCCACAGCACTCTATCCAGACAGCTTGAGGCTCTGTCTCAAAAAAAAAAAAAAAAAACCCAAAACATATAACGTAAAATATAACAATTGTCTAAAAGGAAATGGAGCTAATCCATAACCACAACAGATGATTTTAACGTTTCTTTCTCAAGGTTCTCAAGGATTTGCTAGAACAGGAGGTTAAAAAAAGCGGAGGAAAAGGAGGGGAAGAAGAGGATGGAAGGGGAGGAGGAACAGAAAAATAAACCAGTGCACATACAGAAAACCTGAACAACGCCATCAACAAATATAATCCAATTGTCATTAAAATTGACTTGAAATAATAGAAAACCTTTGTAGGTCATGGAACACTCTACCTTAAAAGTACAGAATATAAATTCATTTCAAGTGCAAAAAGAGCCTTTGTATTTTGCTGAAGAGGCCATATGCTACGACTCAAAACATATTTCAATAAAATTCAAAACGCTGAGATAACATAGAATTAGTACTATGATAACAACAATGGAATTAAATTGGCAATCATTAACAATAATACATCAGGGTGGGGCAGGGTGGCTCACTCCTGTAATCCTGGCACTTTGGGAGGTTGAGGTGGGTGGATTGCCTGAGCCCAGGAGTTCAAGACCAGCCTGAGCAAGAGCAAGACCCCCTCTTGAAAAATAGCTGGGCGTTGTGGCAGGCGCCTGTCATCCCAGCTGCTTGGGAGGCTGAGGCAAGAGAATCACTTGAGCCCAAGAATTTGAGGTTGCTGTGAGCTCTGACGTCATGGCACTCTACCAAGGGCATAGTGGTAGAGTAAGACTCTGTCTCAGAAAAAAAACAAAATAATAATATACAAAACAGAATCCCATGTACAGGTAAATAACTCATGAGTCAGAGAGGAAGTGAAGAAACATGATGATAATAAAAACGTAACAAAATTTTGGCCATGCAGCTAAACTGTCCTTTCAGGGAAATTTAGAATACTGAATGCATATAGCACTTATAAGGAAGTCTCAAAGTCAATGATCTAATTCATCTTAATTATGTTTCAAAGATGACTGAAATAAGTCGAAGGAAGGAAAAATAAAGAGGTGAAGTCAGTGGAATAGAAAATAAAGAAAAAACAATAGGGCAGCACCTGTAACTCAAAGGTGGTGGGTTCAAACCCAGGCCTGGCCAAAAGCAACAACAACAACAAAAAGAAAAAAAACAAAAACAAAAAAAAAAAAAGAAAAAAGAAAGAACATTATTAACAAACCAAAATTTGGTTTTCTGAAAAGATAAATAAGATTGTAAACATCTAGCAAGAGTGATGAGAGAAAAAAATTGCATTTTTATATACTATTAGTAGAAAGTTAGAAAATTATTAAATCAATTTACAATGGCTTTGAAAAACATAAAATAATTAAGAATAGGCTGGGTGTGGTACTTACACCTGTAATCCTACCACTCTGGGAGACCTACATGGGTGAACAGTCTGAGCTTGGGAGTGCAAGACCAGCCTTCATAAGAGGAAGAGCCCTGTCTCTACTAAAAATAGAAAAACTAGCTGGCCCTGGTGACATACTCCTATAGTCCCAGCTACTCAGGAGGCTGAGGCAAGAGGATCACTTGAGCCTAAGAGTTTGAGGTTGCTGTTAGCTGTGATGTCATGGTACTCTCCCCAGGGTAACAGAGTGAGACTCTGCCTCAAAAAAAATACTAGGCTCAGCATCCGTAACGCAGTGGTTATGGCACCAGCCACATGCACTGAGGCTGGTGGGTGCGAACACGGCCCAGGCCAGCTAAACAACAATGATAAAAACTGCAACAACAACAACAAAAAATAGCTGGGCATCATGGCAGGTACCTATAGTCCCAGCCACTTGGAAGGCTGAGACAAGAGAATCACTTGAGCCCAAGAGTTGGAGGCTGCTGTGAGCTGTGACGCCATGGCACTCTACCAAGAGCAACATATTGAGACTCTCTCTCAAGAAAAAAAAAAATATTTAAGAATAAATTTAGCAAATCATGGTGAGTCTTAACTGAAACAAAAATCCTTGCTTAGAGAAATTCAAGAGGACCTAAATAAACGGAGAGATATATCATGTTACTGCAGCGGTTCTCAACCTGTGGGTTGTAACCCACAGGAACTGTATTAAAGGGCCGCGGCATTAGGAAGGTTGAGAACTACTGTGTTAGTGGATTAAAAAGTTCAATACTATGGTCAGTTCTCCAAACAGTGATCTACGATTCAATGTAGTTATATTTAAAATAGTCCAGTAGGCTTTTTATAAAAACTGATAAAAATTATTCTAAAATTTAAATAAAGATGCAATTGATCGAGACTAGCCAAATTTATCTTGAAAAGAGTTATTATAAAACTACAGTAACCAAGACAAATATATAGGTCAATGAGACAAAGATAAGGCCTGCTGGGACAAAACTGACAATAGTTCAGAAATAAACCCACAAACAAGCCGGAGCAATTCACTAATGAAACGAAAGACTTCAACAGATGGTTCAGGGAAGAGCTTTGTTCTAATATAGAAAAAAAAAAAAAAAAAAGAGTACCCCAAGCTCTATCTAATACAATACATAAAAATTAACTCAAGACAGATAATAAAACTAAACATTTAACCTAAAACCACACCTCTTTTTAGAAGTAAACATGGCCTTCTATCTTTGGAAAGGGAGATAGTTAAGAATTTTTAGGACACAGAACACAGTGACCATAAAAGAAAAAAATGGTATGTGTATGTGTATATCAAAATATAAAAACTTCAACTCATCAAAAAGTACCATTTGGAAAACAGGTAAATCACAAACTCGGAAAAATTATTCATTAGGCAAATACTTGAAACTTATCTCCAGCCTCTATAAGAAACTTCTATGAAAATAAAAGAAAATGGGCAGCGCCTGTGGCTCAAGGAGTAGGTCGCTGGCCCCATCTGTACTAGAGGTGGCGGGTTCAAACCCAGCCCCAGCCAAAAACTGCAAAACAAAACAAACAAAAAAACTCAGAAAATAACACAATGTTTTAAAAAATAGGCAAAAGTTTGGAATAGCAACTTCATATGAAGATGTAAAAATGGCCAGTAAGTGCATAAAAAGTGCTCAACATCATTAGCCATCAGGAGAATGGAAATGACAACCACAAAGAGAAATCACCAGAATTTGGCTAAAATGAGTCTGACGACATCAAGTGTGGATATGGAGCGTCTGGAACTCTCACATTGCGGGAGGGAGCACGGAGATGATGTGTCTCACTTGGAAACAAATTGATAGTTTTCTATAAAACTAAGCCCACACCCTGTGATCCTGGGGGTCCATTTCCAGGCATTTGTGCAAGAGAAATAAAAATGTGTCTATACAAGAATGAGCAAAGCAGCTTTACTGACAGTAGCATAAAACTGGAAACAGCCCAAACGCCCATCAAGAGAATGGGTAACTGATTGTGGTGTATTTTTTTTTTTTTAACAATGAAATCCTTACTATTCAACAATAAAGAATGTAGTATTAATATACTAGTCTGTAAAAATGGATTTCACAGAAGCTGGAAACAAGGGCAATCAAACTGCATGTTCTTCTCACATGAAATTTTAGATTTGGCAAAATGAACATATTCTAAAAAGCTTTTAGAAAAATGATTGCTGCTCAGCGCCTGTATGTAGCTCAGCAGCTAGGGCACCAGCCACGTGGGTGGGTTTGAACCTGCCCAGCCCTGCCAAACAACAATGACAACTACAACCTCAACAACAACAACAATAAGAAAATGATTGCCTTTGGAAGGTATTGACTGGAGCAAGGCACAGTGAAACATTCTAGGGGGAAAGAAAATTCTATATATTGATAAGAGTGCCATTTACATGGGTATATACATTTGCCCAAGTTTATTGAATTGTGCCTTTACAATGTACATTTCTTTTCTTTTTAAATTAAATCATAGCTGTGTGCATTAATGCAATCATGAGGTACAATGTGCTGGTTTTACATACAATTTGGAATGTCTTCATCAAACTGGTTAACATAGCCTTCATGGCATTTTCTTAGTTATTGTGTTAAGACATTTATATTCTACACCTAGTAAATTTCACATGTACCCTTGTAAGATGCACCGTAGGTGTGGTACCTAAAAATACTATTCTAAAAATATTGAATCCTAGTTGTTTTGTTTTCTGTTTTTACTTTGGTATCTGATAATAATCCTGATACCACTCTCTGTGTATTTTAGATTTGAACAAATGAGTAAATACATTATGGCTATTGAAAGCAAAGTGTCTCAACGCTGGTAAAAGGAGTAACAAATATAGAAATGGTAGTGGACTAGTGTTGAAAGTATCAATACGAATTCTCATTTTTCATACAGACATATGTTTCTTCATCTGACAAGCCCAAGAATCAATAGGCATATCCAGCAATCACATTTGGATTTCTAAATAACATTCTCTAATAACAGGAAATAGGACTTCCTAAGAAGACGCTTATTTTAGGGGCAAAGCAAAGAATGCAAAATTTGATCCTAATATACTTCATTACACCAGAAAGGAAGGAAGTGTTAAAGTAATGATGGGCCCACGTCTAAAAGACACAGAAACAGGTGAAGGGGCTCCACTCAGCCAAACCTGGGGCAATCTGAGTATCGAAATAAATACTTGTAGGAACAGTATACAACCCACTGGATAAAATAGGAACAGTATACAACCCACTGGATAAAATAAGATTCATAAGTTCATATAAATGGGTGAATCGGCACCCGCCCAGCGCCCCTGGCAGGGGTGTCTTGTGTCCCTCGACCTCCCTCCCAGGCCTCGCTGGTGCCCACGGACAGGTGTTAGCACGTCTCTCAAGCAGCTGAGAGACGGTGAGTCCGGACGAGGCAAGGACGTTTGCCAGAAGTCTTACAGCTGATCACCTAGGAAGAGAAGTTCTAAAGCAATGAGAAGAAAACATTTCAATTTGGGACACTTATTGCAGCTGGAAATGGGGAATGGACTGTCAGACCAGACTTCTATCCTGTCCTGCTTGCCTTCATTTCAGTCCTTCCACATTGTTATTCTGGGTTTGGACTGTGCTGGAAAGACAACTGTTTTATACAGGCTTCAGTTCAATGAATTTGTAAATACTGTACCTACCAAAGGATTTAACTCTGAGAAAATTAAGGTAACCTTAGGAAATTCTCAAACAGTCACTTTTCACTTCTGGGATGTAGGTGGTCAGGAGGAATTAAGGCCACTGTGGAAGTCATATACCAGATGCACAGACGGCATTGTGTTTGTTGTGGACTCTGTTGATGTCGAAAGGATGGAAGAAGCCAAAACTGAACTTCATAAAATAACTGGGATATCAGAAAATCAGGGAGTCCCTGTACTTATAGTTGCTAACAAACAAGACTTGAGAAACTCGTTGTCTCTTTCAGAAATTGAGAAATTGTTGGCAATGGGTGAAATGAGTTCATCAACCCCTTGGCATCTGCAGCCGACCTGTGCAATCACAGGAGATGGACTAAAGGAAGGACTTGAGAAACTACACGAGATGATAATTAAAAGAAGG
Organism: Perodicticus potto; assembly: GCA_963574655.1. NCBI lineage: Eukaryota > Metazoa > Chordata > Mammalia > Primates > Lorisidae > Perodicticus > Perodicticus potto. Next base: position 12,363 of record CAUYRH010117903.1, read on the forward strand.
AAAATGTTGCGACACCAGAAAAAGAAAAGATGAATATCAGCCTTTTATTTCTGTGGAGTAGGTTTTCTCTGGTTTGATTTTGACAAATCGAAGAGTGTCTACAGTCTGGTTTTCCTGTCTGCCCTCCTGGATGCTATTAAAATTTTGTTTTGTTGAACAATCAGATGCTCAGCTCTGTTGCCTTGTGGAAGATGAGTAAATGCAGTGCTTCTTAAAGTGGTCTTTTCTCCCTGACCTACAAATCTTTTGGTACTACCATTTTGGGAAGCCAAGCAAGGATAATAAATTGAGCAGAACACAGTTGTGGGAATTTGACCTGAAGTTAGTGAAATAAAACTTTGGAGAGTAAAAAATAAATAAATAAATAAATAAAATAAATAAATGGGTGAATCAGTAAGTGGAGAAGATAAAGCTCTTCCATACAGAGGGCTAATATAGGAAGAGTAATAGAGTTAGAAATTCATGAATGACTGATAAACTATTTTCTCCTTAATAATACAGGGAGAAATCAGCCAGACTACTATAAACAAGTGATCAAAATCAACATCGCCAGTAATGGGACAAATCAACATCAATACCACGGGCTGGAAGAGACAGAGCACCACTCCTGTGGTTGTTAAAAAATACATCAAGTGACTTCAATAATTAAGAAAACTCAAAATGGGAGACAGTCTACAAATTAACTAGACAATATTCTTGAAAAATGCCCAAATCAAGAAAGATAGAGAAAAGCTAAGGACCAGTAATGTGACAGTTAAGTACAGCTTAAGATCTTGGCTTGAACCTTAAACCAGGAAAATAATATCCGCAAAAAACATTATTGGGAGAATAGATACAGCTGAACATGGAGCATGAAAACAGAATTGTATCCATGTTCAATTTGGTGATTTTCATAATTGTACTGTGATATGAACAAGGATGGCCTTTTTAATGGAAACGCAGAGCTGGGCACGATGGCTCACGCCTGCAATCCCAGCTCTCTGGGAGGCGGAGGCAGGGAGATTACTTGAGACCAGCCTGAGCGAGATGCCATCTCTACCAACAATAGAAAAATTAGCCAGGCATGGCGGCTGCCTTTCGTCCCAGGTACTAGGAGGCTAAGGTAAGAGAATAGCTTGAGCCCAGGAGTTTGAGGTTGCTGTGACCTATGATGCCATAACATAGCACTCTAGCCTAAGTGACAATAAGACGGTCTCCAGAAAGAGAAAAAAACACTTACAAAGTGACTCAAGTGAACAAGTGGATTCTCTAATACGTAAAACTAAACTGCCAATCCCCTCCACACAAACACACGGAAGAAAGTATAAACTTAAGTGTGCAGCAATGTGGTAGAAACAGTTCAGGAAAAAACCACAAGGATAGTTCTATATGCACACATACAAATATATATTCATATACATACACACTGCCTCTCTCTAAATGTGTACATATATACACACACACACATCCCACTGGAATATCCATTTTATATATAAATATATCTGTGTGTGTATATGTATCTATCCCTGCAACTTTTCTGTGCATGTAGAAGTATATCAAAATAAAATTCACAGAAAGGTTAATTGTGCTGATGGGAGTGTAAGTCAAGAGAACTACCTTAGGAAACTCTTTGGCAGTATTTAGCAAAGCTAAACTTACAAATATCCTGTGAACCAGCAGCTCCGTTCCCAGGCATTAATTACCTCAGTGGAACTGCACACACCCAGTCATTCAAAGACACGCAGAGTCTTCCCAGCAACACTGTAATAGCATAGTGTTTGCTGGGTCAGTGCCCAGCCATCTTTTTATGCATTCTACCTTGGACGGACATGCAGAGTCCTTCTAGTGTGGGACTATTACAAATAGTACTAAAAGGTGCTGAACTGCACTACTTATCAGGGAAAAAAATCCACTATGACGGCACAAATTTTAACATCTGTAAAACCAAGTTTGGGTAAGGATGTGGAACGAAAAGCTCTCTCATACAATGCTGGTGGGAGTCTACACTCTGGAGAGCAGCACCCCCACCCACGACACTGAAGATATTGACCTCCAGGAGCCAGCATGCTACCTTGTTACACGTCCTGAGAAAACTCACCCACCCTCACACCAGGGAACAAATCTGGAGAGGCTCACCGCCGGCAGCATCATGAAAACCTCTGAACTGCAAAGAATCCGAACGCTTATCCCATAGCATGCATTTAAAAAGCGGCATGTCCCCATAACTCATGTATACAAAAGTGATCCACGTAACCGAAAACACTTGCGCCCCCTTAATATGTGGAAATTTTTGAAAAGTGGCATACTTATACATTGAAATGCTATAAAGCAATGAATATGAAAGAACTCCAGAAACCTACAATACCGCAGGTGTACTTCAAAGGACATGCTGGACAAGAGCAGACAGAGAGACACCAGTGTGACTCCATTTATACGAAGCTGGAGGGTGTGTGGGGACACACAGACGTGGCGGCTACAAAGAAGAGCTGTTATTTTGGCTGCAGCATATGAAGAAAATAAAGCCTCAGGCAGATAAGGAGGTTAGCAAAAATATTTTAGTAGTTTTTTCAAATAATCCTAGGATATTCTTCTTTGATACCACAACAAAACTTGACAAGTGATAGTTGTTTAAAATCTAGTGGCTTCCGAAGTGACATCGACAAACATTTTCTACTGTGTTAAACTGAATCTGTTGGTCCAGCATTGGCTTCAAATGAATCCTTTATTCATGAATGATTCACGGCAGTATGCGTTACTCACAGGGTAAGCCAATTCTAAGGTTGACAGGAAAGCTCACTTTTTATCACTGGCAGGAAATACTATTGTTTTTTTTCAAGTGGTGATCTCGCCTCATCATTTTTTTTTTTTTTTTTTTTTTGCAGTTTTTGGCCGGGGCTGGGTTTGAACCCGCCACCTCTGAAATATGGGGCCAGCACCCTACTCCTTTGAGCCACAGGCGCCGACCCTCATCATTTTTTTTTTTTATTGTTTGGGATTCACTGAGGGTTCAAAGAATTAGGTTGCACTGATTGCATTTCACCTCTTCATTTTTGAAAGAAAGTATCTGCCAAATAACAAAGTCTGAGCAAACACAGTCTTTAGCTCAGTCTTTTAGGAAAAAATTGGTTTTCATAGGAAAGGTGGCTAGTTGAGCTGGCAATTCAAACAATTGTGCACATGATGGTTTTGTTTCCAGACCACAGTCATATGCAGCAGAAGTACTTAGAATATTAAAATTACCTGTATTCAAGACTTGATATTTACTAGCATTAACTACTTTCACTGTTTCATCAGGAATACTACTAAGAGAAACTGGCATTTATCTTCACACCGAAAAGCGGTGAGAAATACAGCGATTAGTAGCATAGTCTGATGCCACAGGCTTGATCAAAGCTAAGTTGCCACTTTAGCATCGTTACTGCTGTACCATCAGTACAACTGTCAACACAGCGGAAAAGGCAAACCATGTTTTAATATTATTTGGAAATGATCTTGATAGCGTGAGCCTCTCGAAAGCTTCTGGGGGACGTGCAGGGTCCGCAGACCACACACAGAGAACCAGAGCAGGAGAGTGAAGGAGCTGTCCCAGGGACTCTCTGGTTTCCTGCGAGTCGCACAGAGGGGCACCTGGCTGGCAGAGACGGGCACGTGTGTGTATATGAGAAATCTATTTAAAGAGGAGAGGGATGTGGAAGAAAGGAGGGAGATGGGGGGACCTGGGAGGGAGGGAAGGAGGAGGAGGGGAGGAGAGAGGGGGTCCAGGAGGAAACGCATGTCGCTTGCGTTTTCCATCCTGACAGAGCCAACATTTGGAAATACAGGAAGGCTCTTGCGACATCCACTGTAGGCAGGCTACAATGCGTCAGGGCGAGGACTTACCACAGGGCCTGCTCTGTCTACCAGCACGTAAAGGAAAACCTAAAAGGGTGCTGTCTTTAAACAAAAGGGCTGGTCTTTACTGCCAAGGACATTTTCAACCAAGAGTGATGTTTTAACTAAAATCCTTCTTAAGCTACCTTAAAGCTTCGGCCTTGCCTATTCGCTTGTTTTCTGCACAAGCGGGCCTAGGTCTGTCCTCAGTACAGACTGGCAGCCAGGTGGACAGGGCATGCAATGGTCGGTGGTGTCTCCCTGATGCCACCTGGCAGGTGTGAAGGCCTGCTGCCCACTGGCAAGGGGTCACAGAGTAGGAAGCTCAACCAAGGACTCCAGGCCTCAGCTACAGCGGGGACTCCCCCGGAGATGGACAGCCCAGCTGCGGCCCCTTGTCCCGTTCTTTCTCTGCGGGTCAGAGATCCCGCTGTGTCCAGGTACACACAATGACCCCCGGGTACCTGCTTTCAACCCTCCCATCTCTGACTCATGATGGTCTTGTGGGTTCCCTGGCATTTTTTTCTTTTAAAACACAGAATCACTTTTTTATAGTTTATCTTTTTTTATTTTTTGGTCATTTCCAAAATTATCACTATTATCACCATTTTATCTGGCTTCTTACCTTTAAACTGGGACAGAAAATTCCATGCACATAACATGGCAAGGGCGATCTCCTACCCTTTAAAGATCTTTTTTCTCTCTCCTCTCATGTGTCTTTCAGGGCCCTGGAAAGGATAAACGGCATCTGTGGTCTCAGAGAAGGTCTCAAGTCATCACCGACACGCAATCCCCTGTCCTCACTAACCGACTACGTCCTCAATGACCCAAGCAGCAGAAACAGGGTGCTCTTTAAATTCACCCACTGAGTACTCCCTGAGGACAGGAATGCATAAACCCACTGTCCCCAACACACACACACAACCACACATACACACACGAATACTTTAGTTTTTATTAATATTGGACCAGTTCAAGTTAAAGAATAATCTGGGATATCTTATGCGAGGTAAATGATTTAGATGAGACAAGCTCAAAGTAGATCAATATTGGAAAATTTGGCAAAACTTCTCGCCTCACAGTACAGCTATGGCAGATCTAACCAGTACTTAGCATCCCTCTTGCTTCTAAGGAGGAACGTGAATAAGAGAACAGCAAAGACTATGTCCTGGATATGTGGGTGCCATTGTGGTTGCTCCACGCCACAGAAAGGCTGGCAGGAAACCATCTTTTTCTTTTTCTTTTTTTTAAAGCAGGACATAATGCCAGAACAGTGTGTGTGTGTGTGTGTGTGTCCTGAACCGGTAGATGGCCCAGGCACACACTGCATGGAGGCTGCTCCTCAGCTAAGCCTGTCCAAAGAACCCAGCTTCACTGTCACCCCACTGGCCTCATCATCACCTTCTCACCCCACCTCCTGTCTCCCCTCCAGCGCAGAAGCAGACCTCATGCACCTGCTGCTCCAGACCTGCCCAGCTGCCGATTTTGGGGGAAGCTTAGATGGCAGCACAGGGGGCCAGGGGTCCCCCTAAAGCTTAGCCTCTCATTTTGTGCAATGACAATTAAAATGGCGCCTTGCTTGCATATTACTACAGAGATGAAATAATACCAATATCTGCAAAGACATAGATATTTCCTAGCACAGAGAAAGGAATGGGTACCGGCTAGGTCTTCCCACGTCCACTGGTACCACTGCTACTGCCATCACACAGTGGTCTAGGGGACACTTTCAGTATTATCTCAAATAACCCAGGAATACATACAGATGTGAGACAGAAACAGCCTTACCAGGAAAGCACAGAGGAGGCTTGGGAGCCACCCCTACAGCAGTGATTTTCAACCTGTACGCTGTGAACATTTTTAAAGAGATTAATTAAATTATTTTTGAAAGAAGTTCAAAGCACAGACTCAGCACCCGTAGCACAGTGGTTATGGCAGTGACCACGTACACTGAGGCTGGGGGTGTCAGACCCAGCCCAGGCCTGCTAAACAACAACAAAGGTAACAAAAAATATCTGGGCGTTGTGGCAGGTGCCTATAGTCTCAGCTACTTGGGAGGCTGAGGCAAGAGAACCTCTTGAGCCCGGGAGTTTGTGCTGTGACGCCACAGCACTCTACAGAGAGCAACTCAGTGAGATTCTGTCTCAAAAAAAAGAAAGAGAAAGAAAAGTTCAAAGCACAGTAAGTATATATATATATTTTTTTTTTTTACTTTTTTCTTCTTTTGGATCAACATAATTTGAGTGTGCCACGGAAGTTTAACTATAGGTTCAAGCGTGCTGTGAGATAAAATAGGTTGAAAAACACTGCCCGAGGCGGTGCTTGTTGTTCAGTAGGTAGGGCGCCAGCCACATACACCGAGGCAGGCGGGTTTGAACCCAGCCTGGGCCTGCTGAACAACAATGACAACTGCAACAACAACAAAAAATAGCTGGGCGCCTGTGGTCCCAGCTCCTCAGAAGGCTGAGGCAAGAGAATCACTTAAGCCCAAGAGTTAGAGGTTGCTGTGAGCTGTGATGCCACAGCACTCTACCAAGGGCAATATAGTGAGACTTTGTGTCAGAAAAAAAAAAAAAAGGAAATAAAAGAAAAACACTGCTCTAGATATTATTAGTCTGTTGCAACATTTTCCCTGGAATTGTACCATTAGCAACCCTGCCCCCAAGGAGATAAAATCTCTGCTTCAAGGAACAAGCCCACAGTCACTATAAAATGTCAATTAAATTTCTAAGTGTACTTATGGGTCAATTTAATCTGGGCAAAGCATTTTATGGGGTAAATTAGAATTTAATAATTCTGTAGAATGCTTCAAACATTTTCAATGCTTTGAGTAAAGAAATATTCCATAAAAATAAGTGTGGCAGTGTGGAGCATCCCCCACAGTAAGTCTGACCCACGGATGATCTCTAGAGAAAATGAGGCGCAAGCACTTTGTGACCCCAAAACAAATGCCGAATTGTCACTTGAGACGACTGCCATAATGTACACTGCCAGAGCAGTTTAACGCATTTTAAGGGACCTCAAAAACATTTTAAATGTGTTGGATTTTTATTTCTTATGAATTAAAAATGCAGATCTTTCATTTACTTTTAATGTTGATAAATTATCAAAATGGACTAAGGGACCTAAAAGGTCATACATAGAAAGTTAAAAAGTGACTTCAAGACAGCAACTTCCTCTTACATAGATGGAAAAATGTGGAAATGGGTAGTATCATCTGGATAAAGGAAAATACCGACATGGGTGTCACACAAAAGCAAACACACAAACAAATGAAACAAGGAACAGTAGCTCCTTCCTGCCGAGTACGCCGTCATCTCTCTGAGGATGCGGCCAAGGATGGCACTGCTATGCAGCTCAGGGTCGCTCACCAATCTGGGAGTTTGACTTTAAAATTAGCAGGTAGGATCACACCAGCTCCCAGAACCCGTCCTTCCTCGGCGCCCCACGACTGTGGGTGTAAGCAGCCTGCACCAGCGCCAACCACCGGGCTCCCCTCTCAGGTCACCCTAACGCTGCTCAAAGCAGAGCACAGACACGTGATTATTTATAAAGACTACAGGTTTCAACGGAACGTCACAAAACTAAGATGCTCTAAAAATACACAGCAATCAACAATTCACCAGAGTGAGGAGAATGATCCTGCTTCAGTTCTGACTCCTGTCCTGAGCTCCAGAGATAAGGGCCTCCGGGACATGTCTACCTGGGTGAAGCGTAGCCCCCCCAAACTCAGCACAAGCCCACCGGAAATCCGCAGATCTCCACCCAAACCTACACCCACCCAGTGTTCTTGTACAGAAAAACTGGGGAGGTTTTTAAAGGTCCTGATTTAGCCTGGGCTTCACCCACAGTGATTTTGACATAACTGTTCCTAGAGTGCTATCTTGGCATTGAATTTTTTCTTAAAGCCGCCCCTCCCCAGGGTTGAGAATCGCTGCTCTAGATGTTTTAAATTCTCAGCACTTTAAGGGGTCTGTTCCTCTTCCCATGGGTCTTCAACCTTAGACGCTCTCAACAGCGGCAACCTTCTGATCAGAGCTGCTGTAACCCACAGCATTGGTGCCGCCAGGAGTGTGCAAAGTGACAGCTCCGGGTTCCAATCCCCGGGGTCTCTGGCACGCCGTGCTCTTTCGTAACAGGGATCAGATCCGTTGGCATATTAGAAACATGTGTGCATCCTTTAAAAGACAATGACACTTGGCAATTGGGAATCAACTGGGCTGGAGCCCACTGATGCATTTGTAAAGGTCTCTGGGTGATTATGAGGTGCAGCCAGGGTCAGATGCCACTTATTTAGAAGGCTGGCACCTATTTCAAAGAGAATCACTGGGGCCAGGTGCTGTGGCTCACGTCTGTAATGGTGACACTCTGGGAAGCCAAGATGAGTGGACTGCTTGAGCTCAGGAGTTCAAGACCAGCCTGAGGAAGAGCAAGAACCCCCCCATCTCTACTAAAGAAAAACCCACAAAACAAAGAGAATCACTAGTTTCTGCAAGGCATCCAATGGCCTCTTCTCAAAGCCTCCAATCTGCTGGTCTTGTCACCTTTCACACTTAATCCTCCAGCGTCCTGACTGTCCAGCTGCCGAGCCCACAGGGCACAGCTCCGCACGCAGCAGGGCCTTTCCAGCCTACAGGGCACAGCTCCACACACAGTGGGGCCTTTCCAGCCTACAGGGCACAGCTCCACACACAGCGGGGCCTTTCCAGCCTACAGGGCACAGCTCTACACACAGCGGGGCCTTTCCAGCCTACAGGGAACAGCTCCACACACAGCGGGGCCTTTCCAGCCTACAGGGCACAGCTCCACACACAGCGGGCCCTTTCCAGCCTACAGGGCACAGCTCCACACACAGTGGGGGCCTTTCCAGCCTACAGGGCACAGCTCTACCCGCATCAGCTTTCCCAGCCCACAGGGCACAGCTCCGCATGCAGCAGGGCCTTTCCAGCCTACAGGGCACAGCTCCTCACACAGTGGGGCCTTTCCAGCCTACAGGGCACAGCTCCACACACAGCGGGGCCTTTCCAGCCTACAGGGCACAGCTCCACACACAGTGGGGGCCTTTCCAGCCTACAGGGCACAGCTCCACACACAGTGGGGGCCTTTCCAGCCTACAGGGCACAGCTCTACCTGCATCAGCTTTCCCAGCCCACAGGGCACAGCTCCGCATGCAGCGGGGCCTTTCCAGCCTACAGGGCACAGCTCAGCACGCAGTGGGGCCTTTTCATATAATCTCTGTGCCTCGTTCATCCTTCCTTGCACTCCCTGCCACTCAGGCTGCACTTGTACGAAAACATTTGGACACTGGGGGGAAAATCTTCAAACTAATGACTGGTCTCTTCTACCATTTACGTCACACAGGCCTTGAAAACTTCCCAGCTGTATCACTTCCTCCTAAGTTTCACTTTGCCCTTCTCTGGGGTGACTGTTTCATACTTTTCTGTTCCTCTCAAATCTCCAGCAATCTCTCCCCCTTCAGTCTCCTGGATGACCTTCCTACCTGCTCTGCACTTGGGTCTGTGGAGAACCTCTCGACCTTCCCATCACCCCGGTTTCTTAGGCACCATCAACTTCTCCTCTGCTTGACTGTGCTTCAAATTGCTCATCCTAAACCCTACTGCTCACGCATCTCCAGCTGCCTCTCCCTTCGCTGCTGTCCTTTATAGCAGCCGTCTCTGAAGATGCACCTGTACTCTGTCACCAAATGCTCACTTCTGTTTCCTTCATTTATAAACATATTTGTGCTGGGAATAGGATTTTAGATTTGCAGGATTTTGAACATGTTGAAGTTACCATTCTGTGGTCTTCCACCTCCCAGTGCTCCTGTTGAAAGACATACCACATATGTGGGCCAGAAAACGATCGCCAAGAAGGCAACACTCCTGAAATTGATATGTAGAATCAATACTTCCCGTTTCAAACTCCCGGCTGGGTTTGTTTGCAGACATTGATGAGCTGATCCTAAAATTCACGTAAATATTTAAGGGGCCAAGAATAGCCAGAACAATCTTGAAAAACAAAGAAAGTGTTCACATTCTGACTTCAAATTTTACTACAAACCTACAAAAATTAAGCTAGTGTAGTATTTGCATAAATCCTTACATGGGTAGTCAATTGCTTTTTTTTTTTTTTTTTTTTTTAACAAGGATGCCAAGGTTATTTGGTGGGAAAAGAAAAGACTTTAATAAACAGAGCTTGGGAAACCGGGGATCCACATACAGGGAAAATAGTTGTATCCCTACTTCACACAGCGTTCAAAAATTAATGCAAAATTGATCACAGACTTCTAAAAGTTAAGAGCTAATACTATAAAAGCCCTTGGAAGAAAACACAAGAGCAAATCTTTGTGATTTTTGGTTATACCAATAGTTTTATAGGTGTAATAACCAAAGCACAAGCAACAAAAGAATAGATTAATTGAACTTCATCAGATTGCAAATGTTTGCGATTCAGAGGAAACTCTCAAGAATGTGAAAAGACAACTTTCAGGATGGAAGGAAATACTTACAAATCATCTATCAGGTAAGGGATTTGTATCCAGAATACATAAACAAATTCTTGTAACTCAATAATAGACAAATAACCAATAAAAAATAGGCAAAGGATTTAAAGAAACATTTCTCCAATGAATACAAACAAATTGTCAATCACGTGGGAACATGTTCAGCATTAGTTATTAAAGAAATGCAAATCAAAATCATAAGGAGATTTTACTTCACACTCAGTAGGAAAGTTATAATCAAAAGGATAATAGTAGTAAGTGTTGGTAAGGATGTGGAGAAATGGGAACCCTTATAGGCTGCTGGTAGAAATGTAAAACTATATAGTCACTTCAAAAAATATTAATAGTTAGACAGTTCCTCGAAAAGTTAAATCATAGAATTTCCACATGACCCAGCAATTCTACTTTTAGGTAGACATCAAAGAGAAATGAAAACACACTTGTACGTGAATGGTCACGGCAACATCACTCACAGTCACCAAAAGTAGAAATATGTAAATATTCCTCAACTGATGGACAGATACATACAATGTGGTGTATTTATGCAACTGAGTATTACTCAGCAATAAAAATGAGGAAAAGGCTGGATCTTACCACAACATGTAAAGTCTCACAATTAAATTCATGAACTCATCCTAGAAGTGCCACATGCCTCACTGCTGGACATCACGATGGTCACCATCGAAGGCCTCCCGTTGGGAAGTGATGCACTGATACCCCTGCCTAGTTCACTCTTCAAAGCAATTTTGGAATTCTTTTTCTGGAATGGCCCTCAAAGCTGTTATTGTATTATCCTTGATGTCCTAAATGGCATCAAAATGTCTTCCTTTCAACACTTTATCTTGGGCTTGCACCTGTGGCTCAAGCGGCTAAGGCACCACGTACCCCTGAACTGGCGGGTTCGAATCCAGCCCAGGCCCGCCAAACAACAATGATGGCTGCAACCAAAAAATGGCCAGGCATTGTGGTGGGCGCCTGTAGTCCCAGCTACTTGGGAGGCGGAGGCAGGAGACTCGCTTGAGCCCAGGAGTTGGAGGTTGCTGTGGCATCACAGCACTCTAGCCAAGGTGACAGCTTGAGGCTCTGTTTCCAAAAAAAAAAAAAAAAGTCCCCATTTTGTCTCGGTGCCTGTAGCTCAGTGGTTATGGCACCAACAACAGACAACTGGGGCTGGTGGTTTTGAGCCCAGCCTGAGCCTGCTAAACAACAATGACGACTACAATAAAAAAAAAACTAGCCACCTGTAGTCCCAGTTACTTGGGAGGTGGAGGCAGGAGACTCGCTTGAGCCCAGGAGTTGGAGTTTGCTGTGATGCCACGACACTCTCCTCAGGGTGACAGCTTGAGGCTCTGTCTCAAAAAAAAAAAACAAAAAAACTTTATCTTGGGCAAAAAAAAATAAAGTCAGCGAAGGCCAGCTCAGGTGAGTAGCGAGGCTGTTCCAATAGTTATTTGTTTACTAATCACAGTGCCGTGTGAGCTGGGGCACTGTTAGGAAGCAACAGCCCATTTTTTCACACGTCTTTCTCATGCCAAGATTTCAGTGAAAATTTTCCCGTTTCTCTACTGATGTTTACGTGGTCTGCTAAGCTTCTCCCTGTCAGCTGACAATTTTGAAGCACAATTCAACAAATTTTGGCAATGTTTTCGTCACTTCTGCTCCTTCCTGGCTGCTCTCACCTACCTCTCTTCATCAGTGATGCTGTCTCCCTCCTCAGAGAAACGTTTAATCCATTTGAACACTGCTGTTTTCTTTGTGGCATCATCCCCATAAACTTGGACTGAATCTGAATTCACTTCTACTCTTGCCAAGTGGAACAAGAAATTTATGAATGTTTATTTGTTGCTCTAACTCGAGCTCCAATGTTCTCACCACAGACACAAAAGTATGCAACAATAATGAAGGCCACTCAGCAAGACATTGCCACACATTGACACAAACACAGCTGTCACACACTGACACACCACGGATACGAGCCCTCACCAAGTGGTGTGTACTGTGCTGCCAGCAACAGTCCACGGTGGCAAACTCCTGAACTTAATTTTTTTTTTTTTATTTTCAGCTGGCTTTTACTTTTCTTCAGTTTCCTTATTTTGTTTGTTTGTTTGTTTTTCCATTGTCTTTCCTTGTAAGGATGTGCTGGCCGGTTGCCTCCCAAGTAGCTGGGATTACAGGCACTCACCACAACGCTGGAGGTGTTCTTTCCTGGTGTTAGAGACGAGGTCTTTTCTCTGGCTCACTCATGCTGGTCTCAAACCGTGAGCACTGGAAATCCACCCGCCTCGGCCTCCCACAGCGCTGGGATTACAGACGTGCGCCACCACGCCCGGCCAATGCCAAGTAATCTTAATGACAAACAGCTACTTTAAAAAAAAAAAAAAATGCAGAGTGCTATCAAGAAAAAAAGAAAGAATAAAACAAGTGAGTAAAGTTTTGTTTAAGCAATGAGCAATGAGAGACCTTAGTGCATCCTGAGAATTTCTAGCTGGTGAGCTCTGGACACCTTGGCATG
>CAUYRH010117904.1:0-11860 GCA_963574655.1 Perodicticus potto
TCCCAGCTACTTGGGAGGCAGAGGCAAGAGACTCGCTTGAGCCCAGGAATTGGAGGTTGCTGTGAGCTGTGATGCCATAGCACTCTATCCAAGGTGACAGCTTGAGGCTCTGTCTCAAAAAAAAAAAAAAAAAAAAAAAAAAGTAGACCATATAGAGGCCATCTACAGTAAACCCACAGCCAATATCGTATTGAATGGAGTTAAATTGAAATCATTTCCACTCAGATCAGGAACCAGGCAAGGTTGCCCATTGTCTCCACTGCTTTTTAACATTGTAATGAAAGTCTTAGCCATCGCAATGAGACAAAAAAAGGCGATCAAGGGTAACCATATAGGGTCAGAGGAGATCAAACTTTCACTCTTTGCAGATGATATGATTGTATATCTGGAAAACCCCAGGGATTCAAATACAAAACACTTAGAAATGATCAAGGAATATAGTAATGTCTCAAGTTACAAAATCTAATGCTTACAAATCTGTAGCCTTTAACTATACCAACAATAGTCAAGCTGAAAAAACAGTCAAGGACTCTATTCCGTACACAGTAGTGCCAAAGAAGATGAAATATTTGGGAGTTTACCTAACAAAGGATGTGAAAGATCTCTATAAAGAGAACTATGAAGGTCTAAGAAAAGAAATAGCTGAAGATGATAACAAATGGAAAAACACACCATGCTCATGACTGGGAAGAATCAACATTGTTAGAATATACTATAGTATACTACGCAAAGCAATATACAATTTTAATGCAATCCCTATTAAAGCTCCACTTTCATATTTTAAAGACCTCAAAAAAATAATACTTTGTTTTATATGGAATCAGGAAAACTTCGAATAGCCAAGACATTACTCAGAAATAAAAACAAAGCAGGAGAAATCATGCTACCAGACCTCAGACTATACTATAAATCGACAGTGATCAAAACAGCATGGTACTGGCACAAAAACAGAGAGGTAGATGTATGGAACAGAATAGAGAACCAAAAGATGAACCCAGCTATTTACCGTCATTTGATCTTTGATAAGCCAATTAAAAACATTCAGTGGGGAAAAGATTCCCTATTTAACAAATGGTGCTGGGTGTGACATGTAGACGACTGAAACTGGACCAACACCTTTCACCATTAACAAAGATAGACTCTCACTGGATAAAGGATTTAAACTTAAGACATGAAACTATAAAAATACTAGAAGAAAGTGCAAGAAAAACCTTTGAAGAAATAGGCCTGGGCGAATATTTTATGAGAAGGACCCCCTGGGCAACTGAAGCAACATCAAAAATACATTACTGGGATCTGATCAAAAAGAAGCTTCTGCACAGACAAGAACACAGTAAGTAAAGCAAACAGATCGGCCTCAGAATGTGAGAAGATATTTATAGTTTATGTCTCTGATAAAGGTTTAATAACCAGAATCTACAGAGAACTCAAACATATTAGCAAGAAAAGAACAAGTGATGCCATCTCAGTGTGGGCAAGGGACTTAAAGAGAAACTTCTCTGAAGAAGACAGGCGCACGGCCTATAGACACATGAAAAAATGCTCATCATCCTTAATCATCAGAGAAATGCAAATCAAAACTACTTTGAGATATCATCTAACTCCAGTAGGATTAGTCCACATCACAAAATCCCAAAACCAGAGATGGTGGGTGGATGTGGAGAAAAGGGAACACTTCTACACTGCTGGTGGGAATGCAAACTAATACATTCCTTTTGGAAAGATGTTTGGAGATCACTTAGGGATCTAAAAATAGACCTGCCATTCGATCCTATAATTCCTCTACTAGGACCAAAAATCATTTTATAACAAAGATACATGTAGCAGAATGTTTGTTGTAGCCCAATTCATAATTGCTAAGTCATGGAAGAAGCCCAAGTGCCCATCGACCCATGAGTGGATTAATAAATTGTGGTATATGTGCACCATGGATTATTATGCAGACTTAAAAAAGATGGAGACTTTATCTCTTTCATGTCTACATGGATGGAGCTGAAACATATTCTTCTTAGCAAAGTATCTCAAGAATGGAAGAAAAAGTATCCAATGTACTCAGCCCTATTATGAAACCAATTTATAAGCACCCATATTTCCATATGAAAGCTGTAAGCCAACTATAGCCCAAGATGAAGGAGAAAGAGGAGATATAGGGGAGGGGAGAGAGAGGAATGGGTAGAGAGAGGGTAATTGGTGGGACCACACCTATGGGGCATTTTTCAAGGGTACATGTTAAATCTACTAAGTATAGAATATAAACATCATAACACAATAACTAAGAAAAAATGCAGTGAAGGCTATGTTAACCAGTTTGATGAAAGTATTTCAAATTGCATATACAATCAGCACATTGTACCCCATAATTGCATTGATGTACATAGCTATGATTTAATAAAAAAAAAGAAGTAGACAATATCATTTAGAAGGAGATAAACTTTTAAAAGGCGTTTAAAAGAAATAAGGTATATTACGCTAAAATAATCAGAATAAGGCTTTCTGCCTTTGGACTATGGAAACCACATGTAGTAGCAGAATTAAATAGATCACAGGTTTTCAAAATTATGGTGTTAAGAAACACATGATGCTAGGGTCCACCCATTATGCTCTTTCACTAAGTAGCTATGTGAACTCAGTGCCTGAGTTTCCACTTCTGTAAATGAAGAGGCTGGGTGGGATAAACAGTTCTCACCTAGGGTGCACTCAGGATCACCTGGGGAGGGACCAGCTTCTCACACACACGTCTGGAATCCAATGCACTGAGATTATCTAACTCATTAACTCCTGGTTAGATGTATTACAGAAAAGTTCTCTGTCACTGAAGAAGAAGTTCTGAAAAATTCTTTCAAGTTTCAATACTTCATACTTCAAACAACAAAAAAATAAGTATAATTACACTCATCCAACAGAAACCCAGTGTGAACTTTTCTTTAGGTCACCTTGAAGCATACCAGGGACAGGCAGAGGAGATTTATTCCACTAATCAGTGTTTCTCAAATGAATGAGTGTATTGTCATGAGTTAAATTTGCTAACTCAAATTGAGTAGGTTAATTTCCACTAAACTAACACAGGATATTAACTTTCTCAATGTGTGAAGTTTATAAAAAAGGGTTCATAAGCTATAATATTCTTAAGTCTATCCTAAATGTCCAGCTGATTTATATTTCTCAGTTTCCCGTCATTGTTTTAGTTCCACCATCACAGAATCAGCCTTAGCATTCCTTTTTCTTTAACTCTATTTTCAGCAATTGCAAATTAATAAGGATAGAACTAAAAATATACACATTTATAGAAGGAAATAAAATAGAAAATAAAACATCTCTATGCCTAATTCCTAATCCCACTCCTCAGAGCTAACTATATCCTTTTTACTATTTCTGAATTATTATCTTAGTGTTACCTCTGTAATTTTAAATATGTTTAGGCTTCTATTTCTTCACTTATAGCTATGTATTTTATTAGGCAAAATCTAAAGTCTTCCTCACTATGATAGAATTTACCTCACTTACACTGTATCCTTTTAAAGTTGATCTCAGTTATGTCTCTGTCTTTAGTTCTTATGTACTTTACCTTTCAAACTTTTAATAATTGTAATTTCTACTTGATCCATTACTGACTTTATCTCTCGAATCTCCATTCTGTAAAATGAAAAAATCAGTATCCAACACTTCCATCTCTATACCTCCCCTTCACTATCCAACTTTTAACAGCTACATCATTAAGATTTTAGTATTTGTATTTTTTTTTTTTTAAGACAGAGTCTCAAGCCGTCACCCTTGGTAGAGTGCAGTAGTGTCACAGCTCACAGCAACCTTCAACTCTTGGGCTTACGCGATTCTCTTGCCTCAGCCTCCCAAGCAGCTGGGACTACAGGCACCCACCACAATACCCAGCCATGTTTTGGTTGTAGTTTTCGTTGTCGTTTGGCAGGCCCAGGTTGGGATCGAACCTGCCAGCTCTGGTGTATATGGTTGGCACCCTAGCTGCTTGAGCTACAGGCACCAAGCCAGTATTTGTATTCTTTTCAGAGATTAAATCGCCCATGCTTTGTTTACAGATTTATTCTGAAAACAGAAAGTCTACTAACACAAAATATGTAAACACCTGTCACTGCAGGAAGAAGATATGTGATTAGATTCATAAAAAAGATTTTAGACTAAAGTCATTAAAACAGATAACTGAAATAATGTTCTAAGTGTAGAGGCCAGTAGAATTTCCTTTCTGGCATTCAGCTATTCAGAATTATGCTGTATTTTAGTTTAATTCATTTTGAATCACAACTTTCTTGTTTAGCTTTTCATCTTTACTACATTTCTAAGTGTTCCTTTCTTTGAGTTGCGGTGCCCTCTGTCAGGAATATTCTTCCTCAGGCTTGCTTCTAATGTTTGAGTTCTCAGCTCAAGTGTTATCACCTCACAGAAGGATTACAACTATTTAATCATATTATTTGCAGAAATTACATACTGATTTCCTCTTAAGTAGCTTCTTTCCAGAACTGCCACATGGCTGTGTTCCAGAAAATACGAAAGGGATCCAGGAAGGAAGAAGATACAACATTTAAGAAATAGTAGGACTAATTAAGGAGACTACCAAGCATTAAAAAAAATTAAGTATAATAGTGTAATAAAAGGTTAGGTGTGGCAAAAAGGAAATCAGACCCTTGCCACATGCCAGTCCCTAAAATTCTAAGTGCATTAGAAACCTACATGCAATAGACAGAACAATAAAACATTTAGTAGACAATGTACAAGAATATGTTATGCCGTGGAGGAGGGAAGGAACCAAAACACATAAACCATAAAAGATAAATTCAACTACCACTCTATTGAGACTTTCCATTTATCAAAAGGCCCATAAAGACAGTGAAGTGAATAATAAAGTGGTCAAAAACTACTTTGTTTGGGACCCATTTAAGCAACGAAGGATTAACAACTGGAATATATGAAGAACTACTACAGATCAATATGAAAAGACAAACTTCTCGAAGTGGGCAAAAATTATAAAGGTGTTTCACAGAAAAGGAAAATGATAATAAACATATTAAAAGATGTTTGACTCTACTAATAATCTGTGGTAGTCTGCTGCACTGGTGGCCCCCAAACAACTACACCCCCCAGTAGTCCTTTCTGGCCATGATGTTCACTTTAACTAATGGACAGTTTTGGACATAATCTATTAAAAGACCTGACCCTTTCCATCTTTGCATTCTGGGTAAAAAAATCTAACTACTTTTTTGGATGAACCATGTGGAGAGGCTCCATGAAGACAGAGGCCCTGAAACAATAGGGGAGAGAGGGACGGAGGGAGAGAGCCCAGCCATGTCAGAGTTATAGCTAACATGCCAGCTGCATGCAGCCACAATGAGCATGACACAGGCATGATCATCACAAGAACCATCCAGCCAAACAAGCACAGACTGAAGAATCTTGGCTGTTAGTCTAAATTTTGGGGTGGTTTGTTCTAAAAACTGGAAAGATGAAAGAGCTGCCAAATATCTTGAGGAACAAAAATCCACTCAATAAAGTCTTACGTGTTCTGTTTTGTGTTTTTTCCTGAGAGTATACATCTCTTAGGCATTATAGTTAGTTTTTGTTGTTGTTGTTGTTGGCAGAGGGAGGAATAGGGAAGGAAAAATTTCAAGACTCAAGTAATAAAAGCCTGCATCTTAATTACTTATGATAATGAAATGATTTAAGCTATGTTCTGCCTAATGGAATACTATCCAGCTATAATAGAAAATGCAAAATGTTAAGTGACAAATCCAGAATCCAAATTCTAAGTACACTACTATTAGAATTACATTTTTTGGACATACAGGTTAAGAAACAGAAGGATTGTGGATGTTTTTCTTAACCACTGTTTTCCAAATTTTCTATAAATTACTTTTACAATTTAAAATATTTATTTATAAAATAATGACTATGAATGAATAGAAAGAATAGACAAGAATGAGGAGTAAGGGGAGCTATTAATTTTTTTTAAGCTCTAGAAATCACTGTTAGCTATTTATATAATGAGCTATGTTAACTGAGGGCAAGGCAAAGGCTGGTATTCCTATCACCAATATCTGCTATAAATGTATGAGTAATTTTTACTCTCAACATAGCACCTGTGATTTATCAATATCTATAACTTTAAAAAGTTTTAAATATTCTTTGTGCATACATTTTTACTTAAAGAGTTTAATAGAAAAACTTACAGATATATTCAAAATTATGTGCACAAGGATGTTCACAACAGTAATCTTCATAATACCAGAAAATTAGAAAGATTATAAATATACATTAATATATAAATATTAGTTGATTAAGTAATTATACGTCCACACACATACACTAAAATACTGAATGGGCCTTACAAAAGATGCTACTAATACACATATGTACTCCTCTGGAAAGCTTATGTGCATATTAAGGAACAAAATATAGCTGCAATAATTGTATATACAGTATTAACCCATTTTTTAAATTAAAGTATTAAACACTGTATAGAAAAAAATAGAACAATATACATTAACAGTAGTTATTTCTGAGGAAGGAGAATACAGAGGACTGAGAATTAATATAACATATATTTTTAATTCCTAAGACCAGAACGTATTAGTGTAACAAAAACAAACAATAAACTATCTTGAAAGTAATATACTAACAACAAACTAAGTTTTAAAAATATCTTTTTTTTTTCTGGTTCATATTCATAATGACTAAAACTAATCTTCCCAGCTATTTCTAGAGTTCCTGGGCCTAATGCTCTCTTCTCTATGATTGAGAGCAACCAAAGAGTCATGCTGGATGGGAATAAATGGAGAAGGATTTGGAAAGAAAATTGAGGAGGGAGCTTCTATTAGCCCCTCTATATTTACCTACATAATATAGGTACATCCTAACATACTTTGTGGAGCCTCATTGAAGAGCAAGCTAGTCTAGATGGACTACAACTCTAAATTTAGGCAGCAATTCTGATGAACCAAAAATAAAATTTAAACACAGTAATTCATTTTATGAAATGTCCTTTTCTCTTGTGCTTTTAAACCAAATGAATACTAGTGGCTACAAAAATTTTATTCTCGAAAGATTAAAAAAAACCTTTTATTGACCAACCTCAGTTTTATTCTCAATGCAGCTAATTTTGGTAAATACAGTTCCCCACTACTCACAGAAATGAAACCTATATGTGATAATCCTTAAATTGACATAATAATTCAGACTGAATGTCATAAACATAAAAGATAAATAACACAACATAAGGGCATTTCCAAATATATATATATTTTTCTCCAGAATCTACTTCACAATCTAGATAAAATCAATTACAGCAACAGCAAGGATAGGGAAGTTGTTATATAACATTTATTACATCTAGTTATTGTTCTTTTTACATTTACTAACTCATAAGATACCCCATCACATATGTTCATTGCATTCTCTCCATTTTGCAGGTGAGAAAATTAAGTCTCAGTCAAAGTTATAGTAAGCACTAGAGCTTACCAATAGAAGACCAAGTATTTTGGCTCTAAAGCCCAAGTTCTTAAGTGGCATTCAGGAGGAATCCTTGAGGAATGGGAAGAAAAATATCTTATCCATTAAACTGTAAGCACCAGAGCAAGATACTCCAAAGCATAGTTTAAGGAAGTAGAATAGTATAGCTTGCAAATGTTGACTTATACAATCTATAGCACACACAGTGGTTTTTAAATAAATGCAGTTTTAAAATAACAATGAATTATATTTTAGAATAAAAATTAAATGTCTACCATTTCCTAATTATGGTGATGGTAGTCTACATATTGACTACCAGGATATTAATTTGCTGCAGAGTAAGTCAATGAAGTTTGCACACTGTTTACCTGTAGCCCATTAAGAGGCATGGTAAAAATATCTAAAACATGTACATTTCAGGTTTTATAACTGTTTCTTTAATCTGTATGCACTTACATAAATATGTTACATTTTAAAACATTTCAAAGTAAAGTTTTCTGGAAAAAAGATTCGTAAAAATTTACTTTTAGAAACTGCTATTTACTCTACAGGCATTACAGTTGATTGCTCTTATATGTAACTTCATTCAAGTTTGTATGGTTTTGAAAATACAAACAGTGACATTTAAAGCCTGTGTAATGTGTCATTAAAAACAAGTTAAAACAGGAACATTTCCACTTTGTCAGGAATACTCTGTTTGTTATGATAATAGCTATAATACCTGCTTATAAGTTTCTTTTGTCAGCATTAAATATATTATGAACTGTAAAATATAAGAGGAAAAGACAGACCTAAACGGGGACTGAACAATTTGCTCTGATTGCAGTAAAGCCAAGCTTCAAGGAAAATCATGCAGTTATCTATTTATTTTTTTTAACAGCGTTACTGAGATACAACTGACATGCAATGAACTGCACATATTTAAAATGTATAAATTATTACAATTTGGCATATATATATGCCCATCACCATAGTCAAGACAATGAACATGTTATTCATCTCCAAAAGTATCATGTCCCTTTGTAATCTCTTACGTCCATTCCCCTTCACCTGCACTTGCCCAAGCAGGCAAAAACTCATCTACCTTCTACCATTTAAGATTACTTTGTTTTTTTAAGAGATTAACATTAATGAAATTATACACTACATAGTCATCTAAGTCTGGATTCTTTACCCCAACTTAATTGTTGTAACATAGTTCCTTTACATTGCCAGTAGTATTCTGTGAATACCACAATTCCTTTATTATTTCAACTGCTGGTAATACTTGGTTGTTTCAAGTTTAAGTGTGTGGCTATTAAAAAATAAAGTTGCTGTGAACACTAGTATATAGTTATATTCTTTCACTTATTTTTGGGTTAATATCTAGTAAAATGGCTCGATCATATGACAACTCTATGATTGGCACTTTGTTAAAAAAAGTTAAAATATTTTGGTTGTACAATTTTACATTCCAATCAGCAGTGCACGATAGGGAAAGCCTATTTAATCTGGGCCATTCTCAATAACTGTGAACTGATAAATCATTGTGGTCTCGATGTTCATTTTCTTAATAACTGATGTTGTTAAGCATCTTTTTTTCAATTTCTTTTTAAAGATTGTGCTTCTGGTATTGTATCTAATAAACCTATGATTAATATACGTTTGAAAGACTTTGTCCTATTTTCTCCAAAGAGTTTTAGAGTTTAGGTTTATTATTATTTATTTCTATGATCCTTTTAGAGTTAATTTTTGTTTATATAGGGAGGGATGGATCCAAGTTAATTTATTTCTGCATTTTTGTGAGATATCCATAAGGGCATCTATTTGTTGAAAAGAGTATTCTTTTTAACAGAATGTCACTTGCATCTTTGTCAAGAAATCAATTAGGCATGTTTGTTTGAGTACACTTCTGTATTCTCTGCTCTGCTTCACCAATTTATTTCTCTGTCTTTATACCAATATGATATATTTAGGTTTAGAATAAGACTGACAAGTCACATTAGTCCTCTGAGTTTGTTCTTTTTCAACATTGTTTTGCTTATTCTACGGTCTACACATTTCTATATAAATTTTAGAATCAACTTGTTAATCTTTACAAAAATGCTGGCCGGGACAGTGATTGAGATTGCAGTGAACCTTTAAATTACTTTGGAGAGAAATGACATCTTAACAGTATCATGTCTCCTAACCTCATGAATATGGATTATCTCTACATTTATTTAGGTGTTCTTTAATTTCACTCAGTAATATTTTGTACTTTTCAGTGTATAGGTCTTTGATACTATCAAATTTATGTTTACATATTTCCTATTTTGAAATGTTCTATAAATGTTATTGCTTTTAAATATTCAATTTCTAAATGTTCATAGCCAGCATAGAAATACAACAGTTTTTAATACATTTATGTCGTATCTTGTAAATTTGTGAAATTCATTTATTAGTTCTAGTGACCTTTTTCTGTAGAATTCATTGAATCCCTCTATATATGATCATGTTATTTATGAATAAAGACAATTTTACCTTTACTTCCAAATTTGGATATTTTTTATTTCTTTTTCTTGATTTATTATACACATAGTCTGAAACCTCCAGCACAGTGTTGAAAAGATGTGGTGAGACTAAACATCCTTGTCTTTTTCCTGATTGTAGAGGAAAAGCATTCAATCTTTCAGCATTAAGTATGATGTTAAATGTAGAATTTTCATGGACATATTTTGTCAGGTTGAAAAAGTTCCCTTGTACTTCTTATTTGCTGAGTTTTTCTTTTTATCAGGAACCATTTTATCAGAATCCAGATGTTGGATTTTGGCACAAAAATTTTATAACTATTGAAATAATCAAATGATTTTTCTTTTAAGCTTGTTAATATAATAAATTATTTTGATTGATTTCCAAATGCTAAATAAAACCTGTTTTCCTTGGATAAAACCCACTTAATAATTAAATATTATTGCTTCTAAAATATTGTTGGATTTGATTTGCCAAAAGTTTTATTTACAATTTTTTCATACATATTCATGAGGGATATTCATTTTTTGTCTTTGGCTTTGCATCAGGGTAATACTGGCCACATGGAATGAGTTGGTAAGTATTTCCTCTTCTCCACTTTTCTATAAAACTTTATGTAGAACTGGTATTATTTCTTCCATTTTAAATGTTTCACAGAATTTACCAGTAAAGCCTCTGACTTGGAGTTTAATTTTGTGAGAAAGCTTTTTACTACCAATTCAATTTCTTTGATATAAAGGTATCTAGGTAATGCCTTTTTTTCTCTTCCTAAGGAGTCTGATAATGGCAATTACATCATATTCGTTGACAATGTTTTTCAAGTGTTCTATATCTTCAGCAGATTTTCCTGGTTCTATTAAATATTGAGAATGTGGTAATGAAATCAACTATAAGCTCTGACCATTAAGTCTGTGGTCTTTTCACCAGGCGCTCACATTGTCAGCAATGTACAAACAACTTGGTAAGGTTTCATAACTTTGGTCTATCAGTGTCTCTCAACTCTGTGTTTGTGCTGACATGTGGTGGTGTCTTGCTGAGTGGCATTTACTATTGGATTGTGTGTTTTTGTGTGCTATCCCAAGAATGTCAGAGCTTGACTTAGAGTAATGACCAAACATTTGTAAATTTCTTGTTAAAGTTAGCAAGACTGTAAGTGAAATTAGAGACATGTTAGCAAAGTTTATGGGGATAATGCCATGAAGAAAACAGCAGTGTACAAATGAATTAAATGTTTTTCTGAGAAGAGAGAAATCATCACAGGTGAAAACAGGTCAGGGTGGCAAGTAATAAGCAGAACTAATGAAACCACTGCAGAAATTTGTCAAATAGTGTATCAAAATCACTGGCTAACTATGAAAAGCATAGCAGACCAAGTACATATCGATAGAGAAAAAGCAAATCTTAACTGAAAATCTTGGCCAACAACTCATGGTTCTTGCATCATAACAATGAAGCTTACATGGCTCTGTCTGTGGGGAGGTTTTAGTCTATAAACAAATTACTGTATTAGAATACTCTCACTAGTAACCTGATCCAGACCCCAGTGACTTTTTGCTTTAC
Source organism: Perodicticus potto (assembly GCA_963574655.1). Lineage (NCBI taxonomy): Eukaryota > Metazoa > Chordata > Mammalia > Primates > Lorisidae > Perodicticus > Perodicticus potto. Next base: position 11,524 of record CAUYRH010117904.1, read on the forward strand.
CCAAAGGTAAAGGATATATTGAATGGAAGACACTTTGATGACATTAAGGCATCACGACATCAAGAATAATACAATGGGCTTGGCGCCTGTGGCTCAACGGGCTAAGGTGCCAGGCAAGTACACCTGAGTTGGCGGGTTCGAATCCAGCCCGGGCCACCAAACAATAATGATGGCTGCAACCAAAAAATGGCCGGGTGTTGTGGCGGGCGCCTGTAGTCCCAGCTACTTGGGAGGCAGAGGCAGGAGACTCGCTTGAGCCCAGGAATTGGAGGTTTCTGTGAGCTGTGATGCCACAGCACTCTATCCAGGGTGACAGCTTGAGGCTCTGTCTCAAAAA
>CAUYRH010117907.1:0-14305 GCA_963574655.1 Perodicticus potto
CTCTCCCTACTTGAAATCTCTCCCACTACCAGGAGCTTTGGTGTTTTCTGTATTCTTTTCTGTAAATCAATTCTGTCTTATCACGGACGGGTAGGGGGGGGAATAATGTAATGAAGAATAATAAAATACATGTATTTAAAATAATAATAATAATACAGAGAATCAAAATAGATACACCAGAATACTGGGAAATTTACCAATTTCCTGAAAGATGAAAAGCAGATTAATTCAAGTAAATAGCTAACCCACAGTGGAGAGAGCGGAAGACCGAAACAGAGAGAAGGAAGCTACTTGAAAGGTAGGAGTTGTTTGAAATAACGGAGCCCTAGACAGGTTCAAAACTGGCAGTCAGTGCAAAAGGTCAAGGATAAAGGAGTAGCGCCTATGCTACTTAACAAAAAGAGTCTTTGTGGACCATCCAAACTACCCAATGTATGCAGAGTAATTTGCAGTGACTTGCCCTTAGGCAGAGAATGCTCCATACTCCATTTTGTAGAAACTGAAAGCCCTGGGTGCCACGTGTCAGAGCTGCCCTCAGAGTAAAGCTCTTCTTACCTGACAGGCCAGCAAAAGGTGGGAAGATGTGGGCAGGGGCAGTCTACCAACATATTGCCGTCAAAACACACACACACACACTCTCACGTGGGTCACCATCTGTCCCCCCATTCAAGAGAAAGTTTTGCTGGGCAAACAAACCAACACAACCCTGGAAGAAACCTAGTGCAGCTATCTGTATTAATCAATGAATTCCTCATTCATAAACATCTCCTAAGATTTGTTCTGGATTTAGAAGGACAGGAGAAGAAAGATAAGAAAGGAAAATATCTTGTGAAGAAGAAATAAAGTTAATACAGGGAACAAAAGAGAATGTAAAAGTATAATGATTATTGTTAGAGAAATTCTAGATAACATTAAAATTATTTTTAAATGAGAATAACTGAAGGTAAACAGTTGCAGAATAATAAAAAAATTGAAATTTATTTTTAAAAATCATTAGTGGACCAACAATATAAGAATATGGAATAAAATACAGGAATTTCTTATGGAAAGTGTAACAAAAGTCAAAAAGAAGTAAATAAAAGAGAAAAATTAAAACATAGGACTAATGCAGGGTGTCCACCATATAATGAATAGATGTTACAGAAAGAAAAGAAAAAAATGGTTAAATAAATAATAGAGTAAATATTTCCAGAGCCGAAGTCCTTGATTTGCAAGGACCACTGAAGGTCAAGCAGAATGAAAGAAACATGATGTGTGTTATGATGTATGCAGTCTTGTGAAAGTTCAGGATGTCAGAGATGTTTAGATGCTTATAGGAAGATAGAAAGAAGGAAGCAAAATTAAACCAAAAAGAAATGGAAAAGATTAAGCCAAAAACTGATAATCAGTTTATTAGCTGACTTTGCATCAGCAGCATTAGAAACAAAGGAAGAAATACTAAGACATTATGGAATAAAGACATTTTCATTTATGTAAAAACTTAAAAAGTCACTTTCCATTCATCATTTCTGGTGATAAAATACTTGGGGATATACTACAGCACAACCATAAACGCATACATCCAAAAAGAAGACATGAGATCCAAAAAACACTAAAACTAGTCTAGGAGTAAATTAAAAATAATAAGAATAACCCTGGTCAGAGTGCAATGCACCAGTTAGGAAAGCAATCAGTCCAAATAGGACCATTAGAGTCTTAATACGATTGATTTAAAATATGGATTTTTTTAGGTATTGTAAGTGAGGGATGTTTTTAATAATCAAGGGGAAAAGCAACAGGAAACACCAAGAGAAACATAAAACAATATTACAAATTTAAGAATCAAACATAAAGCAAAAAAAAAGTGGAATAATGTGAAATATTTAGTAGAGCACAGGAGAAAGCAATCACTCTGACTATATAACTTGGATCATTCTTTTTTAAACATACTGTATTAGTGACAAAGTATTCTACTTTTTTTTCTTCTTAGTTCAGATCTAATACTTGGTCTAACAGTGAATAATATTGATATAATCAAATATTTTAAATAATGCTTATTGGTTTGCATGTGCAGAATAAACCTATGGACAAAAAAAGAAAGGTTTAATTATGATAGCAGATAGAGTCTAACTATGCTGTAAACCTCGACAATGTAAAAGTAATCATAGAGCTGCCATATTTAACTATGGAAAGTGTTAACTGGATAAGTGATAGTGAGGGATAATTTTCTCATCCTACCATATGTACAAAAAGACTCTAAAAGTTGATGGAATAAGAAGTGGAACATGAAGTATAGTGTTTAAAGTAACTAAGTAGATAAATAAATGAGTAGAATTATAACATTTAGAATTCTTGTATGAACTACTAGAACAAAGCAATCAGGAGAGGTTAAAAATGATTACTACTGAGGAAGGGCCTTGGGAAGAGAATTACCTTTCCTTCCATTAACTCTCCTGCACTCTTTTATATTTTTTACCATGTGCATGAATTAGTTTTGTAAAGGTAATAATAATATTGAAATATTAAATGGTTTTATTCAAGGAAGGACGAAAGTACCATTTATTGAGTCCTGACACATAGGCAATACATACATCCTCTTGGCTCACTCACCACACAATGATTATTGCATGGTTTTTATCTCCTCTGAGCCTGATTTTCCTCATTGGAAACATGCAGGTGATCATTTGATCAGACACTCGAAAGGTGCAAAAGCCAGGGTTGGACAGCACCTTGCCAAATGCTCTTCCCCCGACTGTGCCAGGCTTCCCCAGTGGGGTACTTTACAAAACCAATGTGGCAAGGCTAAAAAGACTTAGCTTTTAATCCTTCCTTATGATATGTGACTTGGAGCGTTTCATGTTTTACCTCAATTTTCTTTGTCTTTGAATTAAATGAATAGACATTTTGCAATTATAAATGTAATCTGTGCTATACACACACATGTACACTTAGAATTCAGCTTACTAGTTTTGTAACTCGGAGTTGGCTACTTAATCTCCCTGAGCCTATTTCCTTATCAATAAATACACTAATTTCTTCATCATTGTTTTCATCTTGCTTCTTTTCTGTGGCCAGTTGGGGGCGTTGTGTCCCTTGGCATTGGCCAGCCAATAATTGGTAGCCGTGCAATGCTTGACATCTGCAAGCAGAGGAGAGAGGCTGTTTCCCAAGTTCTAATTCAAGAACAGAGAATCCTCTCCTAGGTAGTAGGATTATTATATGAACTATACATTTCACTTCTTGATCAAACACAAAGAAAGATTTTCTTCCCAGAAAGGAATGATTTCAGGCTTTCATTAAGTTAAAATTAAAATAATGCAAATAAGTGGTCTCTAATTATGGAAGGAAGCAAAATGGAAATCTTCTCTCACAGATAGAAAATCTCCAGAGATGTAATTCTGATTGTGCCCAAGGTACCAGGGCCCATGGGGATCTGGGCTGCTTACTCTAGGCACAACAACATAGAGAAACCCCAGGAAATCTAACCTCCTTTCCAACTGTATTTCCTCAGAGAATTGTAATTTGGACCTGTGTGCAAATGTCTCAAACCTATAGCTCTTAAGGTCTTCTCTGTTTTCTTTGGCTCAGGGTGCGACAAGAAAGAGAGGGATTTAGCTGGATTTTGTAGCTTAAAGCTTTCTACACTAAACATTCAACTAAGGGCAGCAAGAGGGCAGCTGGTTCTGCTCCAAACTCCCCAGTGAGCGTGAAGACGTGTCATGGGTGTTTATAACTGTAGCCAGTAAGCCAATTTCACCCTTGCTCTTGGATTTACAGGTTGATGTCAAAACTTCCGGAGCTGTGTAGCTAATGAGGTTGGATACCTGAAAAGATGCTTAAGTGGCCGGTGTGACTTTTCGCTAACAGTGTACAGTGGACTCTTGCCCTTAGTCAGTGGAATGGCATTAGCATTTGAACCCATGGGTCTTTTGAAGAAGAGATGAACAAAACTCCTCTACCTAAGATCTTTAGAGTTAAGGTTGTACAGAATATTTGGAATCATAAAAAAAAACCCTCAAGGATGACAGATAAAAGTGATTACTGAATCTCATGTGTATAAGGTGGCAGAATCTGAAGGGAACTTTGGCATCATCTAATTAAATTGACTCATTTTAAAGATGTTAAAGGTTAAAGAATGTGACATGATTTGCCCAAGGCCAGTAGTGGAAAGGCCTTAGTCCATTCATTTATTCATTCATTTATTTAAGTAATAAATAGTTTTTGAGCACCTATGCAGTCTTAGTCATGACACCATGCCAAAGCCAGACATGGCAATACAGATACGAATATGAGAAAATCTTTTGCCTTCCTGGAGCTTCTAGTCTGGAGTCTGTGGAGATGAGAGCCGAGCGTTCTGGGTGCACAGGAGAAAACTCTAATTCTTCTGCAGGGCTGAGGAAGGCCTCATAAAAGGCATCCTATTTGAGCAGGGTAATGTAGGATGGGGGAGGGGGTAAGAAACATGTCAGGTGGAAGAAAGACTCACATCCAGGATTTACTAAGCAATTAAAGTCAAAGCAATTGCTTTCTAAGTCAAAACAATTAAAAAGTGTTAGTGGCCAAAACAGGGTCCTGAGGAGCATTCCTATCCAGACAGGAGAAGATGGGCCCTAGATTCCAAATTCCCCAGGATAAAAGCACACAATGTTGGGATGGAAAACTTGGGTGTGAGCCAGCTTGGATTTATAGCGACTTCATCTGGTGGCAAGGTATTCAGGGCAGATATTGAACAGAATGGAACAGTCTATTCTAGAGGAGCCAGAGAGAAGCTTTGCTCCAAAGAAGAGCTCTGTCTACTTCTCTCTGAATCTCTTTAATGGAATCCAAATATGCGCAGCTACAATCCCTTAAAAATCAGAATAAATAGATAAAATTTCTGGAGGGTAGGAGCCCTGACACATAGGCAATACATACATCCAATACATACATCACGACTTCTCGTGAGACGGTATATCCATTAATATACAGAGCATTTCAGTACCCAATATTTCAAAGAAGAGAATTCTGAAATCCTTTCTGTCTTAATCTCAATGGAAAGCATCTTTATTTACAAAGAAAAAGGGTTCTGTGCTAATGTACACAGACCACCATCTTCTGCTTTCCTAGAATGTCAAAGGAAAAATCTTTATTGCTATAATATACAACCACAACTGGGAGTATAGTTAGAAAGTTGTATTATGTAGTGACCAAAGACAGTTGTTCTGCATGCACACTGCTTTGGTTTAAAGCCTGACATGGCCACTTACAATAGTGCAGTGAACTTAGGCAAGTTACATGACATTTCCGTGCTTCAGATATAATAATAATATTAACCTTAAAGGAACCTTAAGGTTTTTACTTATGCTGTCAGTTATATATAAATCCTGGAACTTAGTATTTACTAATATTTTTCCTAACATTAGTATTATCCTATTACTAATTTATTATTTCCAGTGTGCTAAGATGATGGCTGGCCTTTCTCTTTAGATCTCAGTGATGATTAAATTGATCGACCAGCCAATGACAGAAGATACTGATCTTTTATCAAGCATTACAATATTATATGCCTTGGGGAAGTATCAGACATAGCTTTAGCCCCGAAGAATTTATAATCAGATTAAGAGTATTTGTTGTTAGTCTCTAATTCTCACCAAGTAATAGAACATGAAAAATATGTCTCTTAGTGCTTTCATTCTATCTTTAGCATCCCATTCTCTCTCTTAGTTTGCTTATCCAAATTCTATCCATTCCTCTAGACACAGTTTCTAGGTATATCAGCCAAGCTGTAGTCCATGGAGCAAAACCGCACAGCCATTTGAACAGGAAAATCTGTTATAAGGAATTATTAGCCACAAGGAGGGATCAGCTGGTAAAAAAAGAACACTGACAAATGCGTAAGTAGCAAACACTGTAAGGAGGTGCCATTGTGCCTAGGACTAGGATAGGGTGCCTGAGGAAGAAGTTCCCCAGGTTGGGTTCCAGGAGATTTGGAGAGGCCAGGGCGCTCCCAAGACAAAAGAGAAGTCGCTGTGGGGCCACACCTGGAAAACTTGCTGGAATCTGGTCTCTTGGGTGCCAGAGAAGCTGTTCAAAGGGAGGTGTCTCATAAGGGGCACTTTGCTATGAAACCTTCTGAGGCTGGGAGTGCCGGGGATGCAGCCCTGGGAGCTGCTGGCCTCTGTGTGCTGCAGAATCCTGCTGCTACGGAAGCTGCACTGGGGGCCGGAGTTTGGCACAGGGGAAGCTGTGTGCAGGGCGGGAGCCTGCTGGGCAAGGGTACTGAGACCAGGAAGCTAGACTTGCCTCCTTTAATATCTCTTCCCTGCTCTCTGATGGCAAAGTTTAATATATATTTTCTTTGTCATCTGACAAAGGAAAAGTATTTAAAGGGCTCAGTCCCATTTTCAAAGAGAAGGTGAAAAGAGGAAATTTGGACCTACATTGATAACTAGCACCCTCCACCCTGTGACTCATCCACTTCCACCTGAAATTCTTTATATCAAGGTGATGTCTGTGTGACTGCAACTTCCACCGCTGTGGTATTAGAGTGACTTCTTGGACCTCTGAGAGTTTGGATTCTGCAACATGTTAACTGTAACTTAAACTTACTGATGGGCACAGAGCTGAGGACACAGAGCAATTTCCTTAGTACGGGCAGCATTTCTCTGGTACTGAAGCACCATGTCATCATATGAACTCTGGCTGCCATATCACACAGGGGATGCTTAGAAACTTATTTTCAATTAACCTGCAGTCTGCTCCTTTGTGGCTTTTGTTTAGTTTGGACATTCAGTTGTTCAATCAATTAATAGTCCTTGAATGCCTTTCTTTGCTAGGTGAGAAAGGCTGTTTCCTCTCCATCTATACAGCTCCTACCCTGGCTGGGTCTTTTGGTCCCTCTTGGGCCTTCTCTAAGCCTTGGAGGCCCATAAGAAGTTGCATCTTTATTATTATGGGAAATGAAAATTTCCTCTTCTCTACCACCTATTTAAGCCTTGAAATGTCTCTGAATAATCATAAGATACTGTCATTTCCAATTAGATTTGTTTTAAATCCAATGAGATTTATCCTCACTTGGGAAAAAGTATATAAGAGGTTGGAGCAAATTGTACATGCTTGTGCCCGGGCATGCCTTTTCCATTTCTACAAAGGATTGTACAAATTTCTGAGCTCAAGCTATAAATTTTTTATCACAAATTCGAAATCTGCCAAAGGCCCAAGAATAGAATCCCTAGGGCTGGAGCAAATATATTTCCACACCATTCTCATAAGGAAGTGGGACTTCAGGAGAGCCAGGAAGGTTCCAGAGTTCAGGAAGAGGAGAGGTGGTTCTAAACAATGAGGAAAGGTGCACAGATAGCCAGGTGATTGTTGAGGAAATGTAAAGAGACTTTGACCACTGGAGAGACAAGGCCTTAATAATCAGTGGAGGAAGACAGAAAGCCTAACATTTAGAAAATATCTGAAGGTAAACTTACTCCTGTTATTTTTCTAACATGGACTAAATTGCTAACTGTGAAAATGTGTGGGTGTTTGCCTAAATAACAAAATACCAACCCTCTGTGCTTTTATTTTGTCTTTTTTTTTTTTTTTTAATTCAAACTGTTTCTTTGGGAGAGACAGGTGTCTCTCCTTTTCGGCAGAGCAGCAGTAGCATAAATAGCAAGACACATTTCTAAGTTTCATCTGGCTGATTCTCAAAAGGCCCAGACATACCTCCCAGACTTGGAACATCCAGAGATGTCATAGAGACCCCTGGGGTCTTCCTAGCCCAGGCTGTCCATTGCAGCAGTGTCTACGGATGTTCAGTTATTCCCTGTTTCCTGCCCAGCTCTCTGAGATAGGAGGGAGCGTTTGTGGTAATTAAAACAGTGTGAAATTTGCACTGTCAGGAAACACAGCTATTTTTTTTTTCCTCTGCCAACCATCATGCTATTTATAGCCATGCACTTCACCATTTATTTGCTGGGCAATGACATCAAGAAACAGATATTAGGCAAGGAAGCCAATTTACTCCACAAAAACATCCATTATCTTTATCACCAACCGAGACTGAAAAATAATCAATTAGGATGCTTCACTTGAGAATGACTAATTGAATTGTTAAATATACAGTGTTGGAGAAGTCATTCTGTGAGCCTAAATATTAATTCATGGAACAGGCAAGACCTATTCTAAAGAAACTGCAAATTGATACTACTTTTCACATCAGAATCACATTCATCAGTGGGCTCTGGTTACAAATCAAAATTCTTCCTTCTGAAGCTACTGTATTTCAATTTGATCTTATTTATAGGAAATGTCACACTTTCATAAGAAGTGTGCTTGTCAAGAAACATTCATTTCTCTGTTCTCAACACTTGATTATAAGAATATACCCCAAACAGAAAACCTAGGGTATGTGGTTACACAGGCACACGTATGTTTATGCGTGCACACACACGGAGTCCTATACACATCTACACACATGCTGTTCCCAGCTTCCACATTCCTATAAAACATAGGGAAGTGTATTCTCATACAGAGAACTTAAGGCCCAAGCAATACAGTTCAGCCAAAGAGCCTGCCAAGAGCACAGAATTCTCTTCTACTGTTTATCTGAACAATAAATCCTTTTATTCAATTTGCTAAATATGTACTGCACGCCTAGGACCATTTAAGGCTCTTAGGAAATGCAGATGTGGAAGAAATGATTGCTTTCATCAAGGAGCTCGCCCTGCAGTGGGGAAGACAGGCTTAGAGACTGGTCTGTACAGCACAAGGTGACAAACGCTCATGCAGGAATATGCACAGGCGGTTCGCGATCAGCTCTTCCCTGACAGTTTGGTTAAGTCTTGTAGAGGACTGAGCTGTGAGATGAAGTGTCGGAGAAGGGCTCTGCAGACAAAAAGCAGTACCTGTTTCAAAGGATGGAGATTTCAAAAAGCCTGGCATATTTGGTGAACATATTATGTACAAAGCATAAAATTTGAGGTGGCATATAAAAAGACGTAGGAATCAAGGCAGGGCTCTCCTTGCTGTGCTGGGAGCCTGGAGCTTCTTCTTGGGAGCACCGGGAAGCTCCTGAGTGGGAATCCGATGAGAGTGTGGACAGAAAAGCCATCCTTGGGGAAAAGTGCAGCTCAGGGCATGTTGAATGTGTGACTTATATGGAACCCTTGATAGAAGTGGGTGGATAAAGAGACATGAGTCCATTGCAGCCCTGTCTACGGATGTTCAGTTATTCCGTTTCCTGCCCATCCCTCTGAGATAGGAGGGAGCATTTGTGGTAATTAAAACAGTATGAAATTTGCACTGTCAGGGATGCGCACATGGCCTTCCTTGAGCCTCCTGACTGGACAAAGGCATCATCCCTGCCTTTCCGATTCTCACTTCCTGCAGAAATGAGCTCTTGTGGTGCAAGGAGGGAAGAAGGAGGCTCTTTTCTACCTCAGCTCCTCCTGCCTGAGTTAGATTGAAGATGCCTAGAACTAGAAAGGCTGCCAACCTGCCCAGCTCCTCCCAGGATCTGGGGTGGAGCTGATGACTGCCCCTCAAACATCCCACATTTGGAGTAAAGACAGCCTTCTTGGAAGGATTGTATGGACAGAATAAGAAACACCATTTGAAGGGTCAAATTGCTTTTTTATAATTCTAAAAATTGTGTAATTGATCTCTAAATTTAGAATCAGAGGGTTCAGAGAATAATCTTCTCTCTTTAATTTTATCCCAATTGTTCTTCTCCTTCTTCTTCCCTCCTTAGTTCCAGGGCCACGATCCACTCCAGGGCTGGGTGGAAGCCCTCCCCGGCCACCCATATCGAAGGTCCTTGGCAGAGACGCACCTCACCTGCCTCCCTGCCAAATATCAGTCTTTCTTCTTCCCCTCTCTAAGCAAAGTGACCTTCAATAGAAATCACTGTTTTCGGGCTCAAAGCAAGGACAGTCTGTGTTTTGCATCTGCATATTTTTACCCCAGTAATAGAGAAATAGAGCTCTTTTGGCTCAGAATGTAAACTTCTCAGAGTTGGTCTTGATTTTTATTTTGTTAAGGTTTTTGATCCTCCCGACGCACTGAAAAAACACATCCATTTGAAGATACCTCTGGGTCTGGGGGTCCTACCATCTCCAATTTCATTGCATGGTTATTTCTTTCTTTATTTTATTTTTTCAGAAGCAGATTTAAAGTTCTCACTCTCTCCCATCAAGAGCACACACTGTAAGTGAGAGGGACAGGCTGGCTCTGAATCCAGTTTCAATATTTCGCATTTTTTCTTGAAATGGAGAAGGAGGAAAAGACAAACATTAACATAGTCATATAGCGAATGAGACAAGGATGGTAGAATGTGGAGGCCCCTCACAGCCATGCTGACCAGTCACTTTTACTCATGACGTTCCCTTTTGACATACATTTAAAAGCAAAGCCAAGGCATGAATTTTGAGTCATAAAGGCCTTATACTCTTTCCTCTGAGCAATTTCAATTCAGGAATTACATCTTTAAAAAATGGTTGCAAAGATAAGAAGGACTTTGTGCACAAACATGTTCACCACCTTGGTGCTTATGGGAACAAAATGGGCAGCAAGTAAAATATTCCTGAAAATTATCTCAGGCAGGAAAATACGGCATAATGTTAAATACACAAGCAATGCAAAAAAATGTGTATCCTCTAGGCAATTTCTGAATTGTTAGGATAAAAAGCTCAAAGTGCATGTACCAAAATATTAGCAGTTGTTTTCTAGGGTTGGTGATACTGTGAGTTCCACATCCACACTGAAGGGAAAAAAAAGAACAGAAAGAGGGCATCAAAGCTTTTATCTTTAAGAAATGTTAACTATTAAGAAAATTAGCATCAAGGTTGAAAAGTGACTTGTTGAAAATAAAATGTGTGTGGGAAGCCCGCACACTGTACTCCAAGCTTGAATCATTGTACACAGTTATGACTCAATAAAAAATAATTAAAAAAAAAGAAAAGAAAATGTGTGTATGATGAGGACGATCAGCCTCTTTTGCTTTCAACAAGAGTAGAGATTGGGGTGGGGGAGTGCTTTTTAATATTGCCAGGGTACTACATTTTGTAGTAGTTGCAGAACCACAGGACATGCTCTGTGAATATATGCTTCTACCACAAATGGAACCAGGCACTAGATCATCAGAGCGAGAAGAGGGAAGTCAGCTATGATGGACTCACTGTCTAAGGAGTGGGCATGGTGGCTGGGAACACACAGCCATGGTGCAGGTGTTGTGAGAGAAATGCAGCCCAGTTCTCCAGGGAGAGAACATATTCCAGGGGCTTTGATAGGTGGAAATGATTCGGTTTGAAATATGAGTTGTAGGGAGGAGAGTGATGAAAAATCATGCACGTAGTTCTAGCACCTTGCCCGAAACCTGCTACAGAACAGAAGCTCCATGCAGATGTGCCAAATTGCTAAGCAGCACTTAGAGGTCTATTGCATTTGGCCAGACTGTGGACATTCAAGATTAGAATGAGTATTTCATTCTGCAGGCAACAGACACTCACTGACAGTGTTTAAGCAGAGGAAGTAAGGGGTCAGAGCGTTGTTTTAGGAAGACCTATCTGGCCATAATAAGTAGGAGAGATTGGAGCAAAAGGGCTGAAGGCAGATGCTGGGGAGAGAGGAGGGGAGAGATGCTAAGACAGCAGCAGAAAAAATGATCAGACGGGCTATGAAGTATTGTGCAGGTAGCATGGAGACCAGAGACACACCTGAGAACTGGGTGGGGGAGAAGGAGCCTAAACTTGTGATGCAGGCACCAAACTGTACTACAGAGCCTCTCATTCTGAGCTTGAGTTGTGTGCATATGCCAAGAGTTGCTTTTCAATTTCACAACTATCTCACTTTCCTTTGAGTTTGGAGTTGATGAGGACATGTGGATGCAGGAGATAAACTTGCAGAGCAAAGCCACTGCCAAGCAGGTGGGTTTCCCCAGGAAATTATCAAGGGGTCTCTTTCAATTTCCACTCCCACCCATCTTTCACCTGGGTTCCTGTCACACGCTGCAAGAGCTTTGGCAGAGGGATCTCACAGAGCTTTGATCATTTTACAAGGCAGCTCGTCTGAACTTGCAGCACCCGCCTCCTCCTTTCCCGGGCTCCCACCTCCCGTACCAGCTACTCCGACTATGCCTCGAGAACCCATCACACACCACGTATGTGCAAATTTTAGCCCAGGTGGTCTTTGCAGGCACGAACAAATCCGGAATCTTCCTGAATAAAGTCAACCCTCAACCCTGCAAGTATGTGAGGGACAGTTTTGATCACCTACCCAGAATCACTTTCTCCCTTTAGGCCTGATTTTCCTTTTGATCTCTACCCATTCCCCATTCGCTTTCTAGAGAGCTGACCCCATTCTGCTAACCAGATTGGGTCCGATCAGTTCAAACAATTCTACTAATAAATTCAGGATTGTAAGGCTACAGTTCAATCCAATGGGACCTAAGGGATATTTCTTGATGCTTCTGCAGGGAACTTTCTTCCCTCTAGAAAGCCACTAGAGGAGATGGTGCTTCTCTCCCTCTGGAAGACATTTTGTACAGATGGAGTCACAGAGCTGCTGCAGCCTTCTTGTTAGATGGAGGTTCAAAGTGTTGCATAGAGAAGAGTTGAGAGAAAAATGTAAGACTCTCCTTCAAACTCTAAGTCTGTTTAAGTTGTCCCAAAGCTGTTTTTCAATGTGTGCCATTTGGGAAATTAAAGGGATATTATTGTCATCAAAATAATTGGTAGCAGTGGAGATAGCTACCAATATTTAATATATAGATATCAAGGAAGCTATATGGAATTTGTGGGATAAGTTTTCCTGACAAAGACTCTTCCCACATCTTGCACAATTTTTTAATGATTCACTGACCTTTAAGGTAGGTGACAAGCCTATTTATTATATGAGCCTAAAGTCTACCTCTATTTTGCATACACACACAGTGTTTTTACTCCGAGTATATCCTTAATATACACTGGATTTTCCATTGTTTGAATCAAGAGAATATTGTACTGTTCTTTGAAACTCTTCCAAGATTTGTTTACCTGTTCAGATAATCATGTCACCTATGGTAATGCCACCTATGAAGCTTGGGTTGCCAACAAAATATGTTTCTATTAGTCCACATTTATTGTTATCACATGTCGATTCTATCTCACAGTCAAAACTTCTGACTGCTTAATTGTGTGTTCTAGCATAATTTTGAGATATCATCTACATATTAAAATGTATACATCTTTCTATTATACGTTACTTTCCTTTCATTTCTCCACTGTACTATTGTTAGGACGTGATATATTTTCTTATCTATATGATGAATGGGTTAAATTAATTATGAATTCTATCATAGAATAGTAAAAGGGATAGTACAAACTGCTTACATTAAAAAAGAGGTGTTTGCTGGGGGTAGGAAGGGAGAAGATTCATTCTCCTAAAGAATCCTGACTAATGTAGAATTAGGCCTCAAGAAGTGGGAATTTTTAAAATAGCATGCCCTACCACAGGCATTGGGCTCAATTGTTAAAATGAGTAAAAAAAAAAAAAAAAAAAAGGCTGGAAACTGAAGATTCCTGGTTTTGAATTTGAAAAACTTTAGTGGTACTAACCTCATACTCACTTTGGAAAGACCATCATGTACCTCCAAAGCTGTAGTTTTAGAGGAAGTAGTACAAAAATTCAGAGAAGTCTTGACTATGGCTTGCAACCTTCTGTAAGGTCTACCAAGAAAGATACAAGTCTTCAATTGGTTACTCTGTAAGCAGTGGGGGAAGGAAATCTCACTTCACTAAGGAAGGCCTTCTCCCGCTGTGGATCCTGAGTCGGGTAATATGGAGTTAGTGGGGGTGGAAGGACCAGACACTATCATAAACTAAAGTATGGGAGGGAAGAAGCAAATAAATGAGTGCCTCGTATGGAGATAAAATTTGGGCCAGAGACATGCATGAGAGTCACCTGAACTTTCCCTGTCTGACAGGGCAGACATTATGCTGGGGAAGAGGTCGATCTGAGACCAGCTCATGACAAAGAGCCAATGTCTTTTTCTTCCATTCTTGAGATACTTTGCTAAGAAGAATATGTTCCAGCTCCATAAGTATCCAATGTACTCAGCCCTATTATGAAGCTAATCTATAGCTTTCGTATGAAGGCTAAAACCCAGTTATAGCACAAGAAATGGGGAAAGGGGCAAGGGAGGGGAGGGAGGGGGGAGGATGGGTGGAGGGAGGGTAATTGGTGGGATCACACTTACGGTGCATCTTACAAGGGTACAAGTGAAAATTACTAAAGGTAGAATATAAATGTCTTCATATAGTGATTAAAAGGCCATGTAGGCTATGTTAAATAGTTCAATGAAAATATTTCAGATTGTATA
>CAUYRH010117910.1:0-25986 GCA_963574655.1 Perodicticus potto
GGTTCGAATCCAGCCCAGGCCCACCAACCAAAAAATGGCCAGGCGTTTTGGCGGGTGCCTGTAGTCCCAGCTACTTGGGAAGCAGAGGCAAGAGACTCACTTGAGCCCAGGAATTGAAGGTTGCTGTGAGCTGTGATGCCACGGCACTCTATCCAGGGTGACAGCTTGAGGCTATTCAACTTTGATATGAGGACAATTAATGACAATTAATGACACGGGGGGGTGGGGGAAGGGGAGAGCAGACAGAGAGAGAAGGAGGGAGGGGATGAGGGAAAGGAAAAAAAGAAAAGAAAAGAAAGTAGTGACTAATTCTCACATAAATTGGATTTAATTTTGACCAAAGTACATTATTTGAACAATAATTTTTAATTCAACTTGTTAATATGTTGTTTAGGATATTGCATCCTCATTTATAAGTAAAATATGTTTGCAGTTTCCCTTTATAATAATATATTTTTTCCAATTTCAATATCAGGTATATCCAGATGAAGTAAAATGATTTGGAAGTATTTCTTCTCTTTCCATTGTCTATAAGATTTGGCATGATCTGTTTTTTGAAACTATCTTCTATTTTTATTTATAACTATTAGTTGTCTATTTTTTGAGACATTGAAAAAGAAAGAAGTTAACTGATGACTACATACTGAACCTCAGAGTCAAAGCATTCTATGATAGGCATACTTTTATCTGACAATGTGAATGTTACGTTTTTTGCATTACTATTATTATTATTGCTCAATATTTTGTTGCAGCAATTGTCTGATTTCTTTTCTGAATGTATTTATCTTTGTTCATTCTTTATGAGGTTTTTGTTTCTAGTCCTTATCTTAAACATTGTTGTTGTTATTAAATTTTAAGCCTTTTTAATTTTGAAAAGGCAAAAAGTGGAAGCCAAATAAACACAGGTGTCTGTATAGAGAAAATTTTTTAAAATACATAAAAAAATTAAAAAAAAGAAAATTTTGAGAAAGGCACTCAGAGATGTGGGGTCCCTTGAGCATAAATTTGAGTCAGGAGATTTCACTGGATTTAATGAAGTATAGGCTCTTGAGACTAGGCATTTCCTCATTTGGGGGAGAAGGTGAGGACATCACTTGCATGGAAGCCAGCTGCATCTTGTTACTGTTGAAGAGGAGTTCCAATGTGCACAGTAGAATGTATATAGAAGTTGAGTACCCAAAGGGGTGGACTGTGCCAGTTGGCTGTCAACTGCCAGCTGTCTCTCAGCTTCAAACCCAGGCTGCTTTCTCGGCTTTGTCATAACCAGAGACATTTCTGCCTTGAGAGTCAATAAAACATTAAGTTTGATCAGGAGAGCACCCTGCAAGATGGCAGTAGCAGGAAGGCCTGGTGTTCTCCTCCCCAAGCCTACAATTCAACTTGTAAATGGCTACAGGTATCTTCATAGATAGAATAGGGGATGTACATTTATTATAATATATGCTTTTGGAGGTATTTCAGATTCCTTCCTCAGGATGATATGTCTTTCCTTTCAAACAAAAACCTCTGGGTCTGATATCAAAAGGGTTTACCAGCTCCTGATGTTTTTCTGGTTATATAAGTTAAATAATCCCTAGTTGGCTGCCCATCTATCTCACCCAGAAACACCTTGGTTTATTATCTGTTACCATAGACCTCAGCAGGTAAGGCACTCTGCTTGCTACTCTGGCCTTGCTGCCTGATACAGTAATTACATCCACCTTGTCTCTCATAGTTAAGTGTCATCACCTTTCCTCTGCTATTTTAGAATCCTAACATCTCCATTGACACAAGAGAGGCCAGGTTCATCTCTGTCAATCTTGATTAGAGAGGCGAGCAAAAACAAGCATTGACCTTTCTAGTGATGCTGGTTAATTCCTTGTCAGTGCATTCCTGTTTGCCTTAGTGAACTGAGTGTGCTCTGGGCCCTCTTAGGGAGCACTGAAAGCTGAGAGGTTCTCTGGTCTCACATAATAAATCCATTTTCACAATCTAACCTGAGAAGTAAGCTCCAGCATCCTCATCTTCTTTGCCATTGTCAAATCCAAGTTTTAAGAAGGCTTCTTGGCCACATTAGAACTGGTTCAGGTGCTTTTGTCAGGCCATTAAATCCTAAGTCACAAGTCAGTACTCATTTATGCTCTTTATCTGAGTCAGAGTTTTCCAGAGAAATACATGTGTATTTATTTAACAAATTTGCTCATAGGACTATGGAGTCTGATGAGTTCTAAGATCTGTAGTGAGCAAGCTGGAGACTCAGGGGAACTGATAGAGTAGTTCTAGTCCAAAAATTGATAAGAGACCTAAGTAGAGTCAAAGGAAAGATTGATGTCACAACTTAAGCAGGCAAAGCTCCCCATACTCTGCATTTGGCTGACCCACAGTAGGTAGGATAGTCACACCCAGAGTAATGTTTGACCAAATATCTGGGCACCCTGTGGCCCAGGCACAAGTTGACACATCACACCAACAACCACACTCCTCCATATTCTGTCATATATATTTCCTCAGTCCAGCATCCTCATGATCTGTTCCCACACAGGTTCCCTAGTTCTGTTGGTGCACATTAGCCAGCTTTTGTAAAGTTTTAGGTGTATGTTGATTTAATTCTGGAGTAGAGGAAGTTCCCTTTTCCACTGAGGCTGTGATGCAGACAGAGCTCATTCTTGTGCTGGAGCCAATGGAGAGGAGAAGGGGCAGATCTTGGGCAGGACAAGTATCATCTCCTTAGGTTCCCATTTCAGGTTCTATCTTTGAAAGGTGTGCAGGCAAGGAAGGCTGCTGTCCTCCAGCAAGAGGGAGCCCAGAACATTCAGTGGAATGTAGAGGCCCCAGGTCCTCAGGAGCATCTCCTTGGTGTCAGGCTTGACATCTTATTCCTTTCCTATTAGAGCCATGAGGGTACCAAACAAGACCTTTCTCAGGTGCCTTTGCAGTTATGTCACCTTCACTCTAAATCCTGGGCCTTTGAGCAGTCCTCCTTTTAGCCACAGAACATAAGGACCTCTAAACAGTTTCATGGAGGCCTTCTTGCTTTCATGGTGTGCTCTGAGTTAAAACTTGGCCAATCTCAACCTGTCATTCTGTCTCTTTAAGAATTACAAACCAGTTAACAAAAGCTAATTGCCTCCATAATCTTTGTAATTGCCAATGCCCCTTAATCTCCAAGAACTGGGCCTACAGCACAAATATTGCTCATTTCAGCTAGTCCTAACGATGCTATAGTGCTCTATAGATGCTGTACAGATGTCACAGTCCTCTACAGATGCTATACAGTGCTACCTCACTCACCATCAGCGTCTGTCCCTTCTAACCCACAGGGGCCCCAGTACCGGTATCCAATTCCAAGGTCCTTTTTTTTTGGCCACTTTCTTTCTTTCTTTTTTTTTTTCAAAAAAGAAAACCATCACCTCATTTCATTTTATTTTATATATGTTTTCATCCTACTTTGCATATTTGATGCTAATTTATCAATAATATGTACAGTTGACCCAGAAAGAAGAGGCTTTGCAGAAAGGCTTGCTATAGAACCTTGAGAGCAAGCACACGTTATAGGTCTTGAGTATTTCTCCTGTGCTGGCCAAGTTGTTTTTTTTTTTTTTTTTTCGTTTATTGTATGAAAACATTTGTATTCTGCTCTTGGGCCACTTTCAATATCAACTTGCTTAATTTAGCCAAGGAGAGCCTGAAATAGTTTTGGGGGAAGTGGCATATTTGGGTGATGACCTTAGGAAGCAAGAGGAAGGGAATTGTGATAATAAGACAGAGAAAGGAAAAAAAGACAAAATAAAGATGAGTCATCAAGATGTAGGCAATGGGGACTTGATTCCAGGAGAATCTATAGAAACAGAGCATGGCGGCCTCTTCCTTTGTTTGAGGACTACCCCTGGGAGCATTAACTTTCCTGCCATTAGGGGCTGCACTTATTATGGGAGTTTGGAGGCTTTCTGTGGACCAGAGAAAGCCCCTGAGGGAAAAAGCCAACAAGAGGTGCTGCTTGAGGAGGGGTGGGCTTGGTCTCACTCACATAAAGCTGTCCTTTATAGCTGAAGCTGAAATTAGAAGTGGGACAAGGAGGTACGATACAGGTCACTAAAGGTGTCTGCTACAGTCCTAATTTTTTTTTTTTTTTTTTTTTTTGCAGTTTTTGGCCAGAGCCGGGCTTGAACCTTGAACCAGCGCTCTACTCCTTTGAGCCACAGGTGCCGCCTACCGTCCCAATGTTATTTCATTTTAATATTTGGAGCTAGGCTGCATTTCTTTTTTCTCTCGGGTTTAAAGCAGGTGCATTTTCTAGGCTTGTAGGAGAAGGTTCCTACCGATAGGGGATGGAAGGGATAGTTTGGGAAGAGATGGGCCAGGGCAGCTTCCCCAGGTGAAGGCTCAAGGCCACCTCTCGGTTGATACATGAATGACTCAAAATAAGGTCTGTGTCTGCAACCGATTCTTTATCTCTTTTGCATGAGTCAAGTTCAGGGAGTTTCTGCCTCCAGCCCTTTAGTGGTCTAGGTTCAGCCTTCCAGGAATGCTGTTTTCCAGGGTGCATTTTTTTTTTAATCCCATACATCTCTATTTTACTTTTAAATTCATTTTCCCTGTACTTGTAAGAAATCTTTGATTTTGATTTTAGTTTAAAAACAAAACAAAACAAAGTCATAATTCCTATCATAACAAAAAGCTTAAATATTGTAATCGATATAAAATTCTATTCTAGTTTTTCTCCAAAAGTAAGATCCTTACCCCAGCATGAGTCTCTTCCTTCCTAATTCTACATATTTGCATATATATATTTATTTATTTATTTTTGAGACAGAGCCTCAAGCTGTCACCCTGGATAGAGTGCTGTGGCTTCACAGCTCACAGAAACCTCTAATTCCTGGGCTCAAGTGAGTCTCCTGCCTCCACCTCCCAAGTAGCTGGGACTACAGGAGCCTGCCACAACACCTGACCATTTTTTGGTTGCAGCCGACATTGTTGTTTGGCGGGCTGGGGCTGGATTCGAACCTGCCAGCTTAGGTGTACGTGGCTGGCACCTTAGCCGCATGAACCACAGGTGCCGAGCCCATATTATATATTTAAAAATTTGTATAAGCTTATGGATACTCGTAAAATTTTTGTTTTTTGTTTTTTGTTTTGCAGTTTTTGGCCGGGGCTGGGTTTGAATCCGCCACCTCTGGCATATGGGGCCGGCGCCCTACCCCTTTGAGCAATAGGTGCCGCCCCCGTGCAATTTTTTTATATGCATAGATTGTATACTGATGGTCAAGGCTCTTAGGGTATGCATCATCCGAGTAAGCGAGTATTGTCACCATTAACTAATTTCTCATCATCCCACAGGTTTTTTCCAGCTAGTTTGTGGTTTTATGGTGTATTTTGCTGTTGGGCTATTTTCAGAGACCTTCGTCCTCTGCCCCCTCCTCCTCTGTGACCTAAGCTATTTCACTTACTCATAGCGTGCTTGCCCTGCTCAATTTGGTTTTTGTTTTTAATAATTTTCCCTTAGAGTGAGACTTTTTCCTTCTGGAATGAATTGTTTGCCAGAAACTTCTGAGACTGTCAGGAACTTGACTGCTCCACCCTCTTTGCTCCACCCAGAGCCAGGCATATTTGCTGTCTCCCACGACTTGGAGCCCGTGGGACTCCACTTCTTTACTCAGGACGCTCTCAGACCTGCTGGCCCGGCTTCTGCTTAGGGTATTGTCTTCTCCTCTTGGGAGTGAGAATTTGTGGGTGACTCTTTCATTTTGTAGCCAACTCCTGCTGTTTCTGGCTTGGTGCATCTGGCTATATTCTAGAGTTTGATAGATTTCCTGTCACCTTATTTGGTTAATGAGGTTAAAGTTTCCTGAGGACTTTTGTGTTTGGTTTTGTTGGCAGAGGGTGTGGGTCAGGTATCCCCTCTGGACTCTGTGATTGTCGGGGGAGGCTACAAGGAGGCTGGAAAACTAATCTGCCACCATGACCACCTTGCCCTTAAATTATATTCTTAGCTAACGTGTTTTCTTTCTTATTTCCTAGCATGGAATTTAAGGTTATGGATTTCTCTGTTTTAGCTGAAGCCCACAGGTTTTGGTATAAAAGGCTCTCGGGTAAAGATTTTAAAGATGGGTAATTGCAGTTTGGGTTTCTTTTCAAATCCTTGATATCTATTTCTCCTGCTAGTTTATGATTTTCTTATTTTTTCTTTTCTTTTCTTTTTTTTTGTAGAGACAGAGTCTCACTTTTTTGCTCTCAGTAGAGGGCTTTGGCATCACAGCTCACAGCAACCTCCAAATTCCTGGGCTTAGGCGATTCTCTTGCCTCAGTCTCCCGAGTAGCTGGGACTACAGGTGCCCACCACAACGTCCGGCTACTTTTTTGTTGCAGTTTGGCCAGGGCTGGGTTTGAACCCACCACCCTCAGTATATGGGGCTGGTGCCCTACCCACTGAGCCACCGGCACCGCCCTAGTTTATGATTTTCTGGGAGGCAGAGACCCCATCTCTGTACACGGTTGTGTCTTTAGTAATTATTTTGTGTCAGAGCTGTGGAAAGGGCTCCGTATTTTTTTTTGTTGCTGAAATGGAATGAAAATAGAATTTCAAATTCCTATTCTCTATCTGCTCCAGTATACAAACAAGACAGGGCCAGAAGGAGGGAGCATAGTAAATTTGGGATTCTTGGATCAAATATGTTCTGATATTCCCAAATTATGGTTAATTTGTCTAAGCGCTATCTCTTTGTAGTGGTAACTATCCCCCCTGGAATGCTGATGAAGATAAATATATCTTTGAAGCATCAGTGTGTATTAATCAGAGTGCCTTCCTTGTAGCTAGCCATCACTGCACTGAGGGAATGAATGAAAGTTTGAATACCTGCAAAGAAGAAATATTTTTGGAGCATGGTTCACCGCTTGAGAGGGCTGACTTAAGGAGCAGAGAGCTTAGAAGTGTTCCTTAACCCTGACTACACATTAGAATACTTTGGCGGGGAGAGGTAGTTTTTAAAATATACTAGTCCTCAGGCTTGATTTGGTCGATCTGGGGTGGGGCCTGGGCACTAATAGTTGAGGGAATGGAAAAAAGCCTGAAAAGGCTTGAGGGAGAGTAATAACAAAATAAATAAAATGAAATTTAAATTTATTAATTTTGCAATTTTTTTTCCCAGAGCTAGTTGTAGAGATTGCAGCTGCCTGGTACACCATGAAGACCTACTCATGGAGCTTCTGAGAAGCTCACAACACGTTCTCGTGGGTGCCTGAACAACTGAGTAGCAAGAAGGGGGCTGCTGGAGGAAGATTCTTCGCTAACAGTATGGGCTGGGTAGAGGGGTGATCAGGCAAGCAGGAAAGGAAAAGGCTTGTCGCAGTAACTAAGAGAGAGGCAACTCTGGTCATGGGGCCTTCTGCCTTGGCTTTGGCTCCCCACTGCCAACCTGGGGTAGCCCCTGCTCCACACCATTCCCAGGCCCCAGTGTATTCGTTGCTCGAGCTGCACAACAAATACCACAAAGTGAGAGGCTTACCTGTCAGAACGTTCTTGTCTCGCAGTTCTGGAGGCTGGGCGTCTGAAGGCTGCAAGGGGGGCAGCTGGGCCAGGCCTCTCCCTGGCTGGTGGATGGCCACCTTCTCTTTCACGTGGCCTTCCTCTTTTCGTGGCTGTGTCCAGATCTCCCCTGCCTTTGAGGACACCAGTCATATCAGATTAGGGCCCACTCCAAGGACCTCATTTTAACTTACCCCTCTGTAAAGACCGTATCTCCGAATGAGGCTACCTTCGGAGGTATACAGAGTTCAGATTTCAAAACAGGAATTTGAGGAGGACAAAATTTAACTCATAGGGGCTGACAAAGCCACATCTCTTTATTTCTTCAGCACTACCTATAAATCACTGAACACAAAATGGCTTTGTCACCCCTCGCTGTGAGTTCCGACTTGGCTTTTGGTGATTAACAATGACCTTCTTTCCTTCATGGGCAACTCTCAGATATTGCTTTCTCCCAACCTAAGCTACCAAGTTGTGTCCCGCCACAATTTCCAGGGCAGTTACACCATTCCTTCTTTTGTTGTGCCCAATATCTGAGTGACCTAGGTCCCAAATTCTAGGTTGCTTTATCTGAATCCCAGTTCATACATTTGGGTGACTATATAGGCCTGAAATTGTCCTTAGAGGCCAAATATTCTAAAAGTGTTTGACCAGTTTTAGCAAAATAACTTTTGTTCAAATGAAATCTTTGGTAAATCTTCAATCAAACAGGTACAAGAAGGTTAATGGATTAGGAGTTCCCATTTTTAGTCATCGCTTCTCAGCCTTTTGGCTAAGACCAAGTGTGGGAGTTCCCATTTTTGTTATTTATGGACATCACATGACATTTTCAGAACCAATGGGGTACCTCTATGGAGAACTAGGTTTCCCTGAGACATTCTGGAAATCATAGATCTCTCCACATGACTCAGTTTACACATAAAGAAATGAAACCCAGAGAAATGAAAGGGAGCTAGCACCAAAACACATGGGGAGGGGAAGATATGAAGGGCACTCTGGCATCTTGGCACTCAGAATAGGTGCCTCTGTATAGTAAGGGCCTGCCCACTGGCAGCTAGGACCTTAACAGTGACGAGTTTACTAGTTGCTTCAGGAAATATTTCTCTAGTGGTTTGTGGAGAGCAACTTGTAAGATGCTCTTTAGAAAGTAGGTTACAATGCTCAATAAATTGTGGAAAAGCCATCCTATAATCCTCTATAGCTAACTCTCAAAGCACATTAGTGTTCTTAAATCTCTAAGACACTCTGCATTATAGAAAGCTGTTTATCTTTGCTTAATCTAGTTTTTCCAAAATTCTTTCTTTTTTTTTTTTTTTTAATAGGTGTTACTTTTTTCCTAGGACTATATGCACTCAGCTTTGGAGCCCAGAAAAGACTTCACTCAAGGAATGAATCTCTATTGGGAGTGATTCAGGCATCATAAGAGTGGGGTGAGATTTCAGGTATAGTCACCCGCACCATTGCCTTTGCCAGGGAGTTGGCTGGCCAGTCTCTCTGGCAGGTTCAGGGATGGATGAGGGAGATAGTAGGGGGAATAGCCGCATAGTTGAAGTGGGTGGTGCTGTCTTCAATTGCAAACTTCAAAGTGGAACATTGTACTTTTTGTATCTTCTGCGAGTGCAGTAGTCTACATGTGGCCAGCGGTCTGGACCCAGGAAAGATTTCCTAGCCTACTCTTTCATTGTTTGGTCCCATGCCTCTCATTCATGTCCAACCAAATCCTGTGGTTTTACCCCTTGAAAAGCTTTTGTCTTTCAGTTCCTGCTGGCAACTTTCGGAGGCTCTCATCACCTCCCAGTGACCTCCAGGCAGATTGCTCTGAGGTCAGGCTCTGCCATCAAGCTGTATATGCACCACCCTGGTTTACCCTAGAGTCAGTGTGTGCAAATTTGATTGCTGGATTCTTCACAAGGGTGAGGTTCTCATGCTCTGGCTTGAGAATTTCCTCCATTCCTAGAGTCTAGGAGTAAACAGACTTGATTACATCAACAGCCACCAGAGGGCACAGTGAGACCCAGGCAGCAATGATGGACATGAAATAGGGAGTCTGCAAAAATTTATCCTTGTAATGTTTTTCTTCTGTTCATAGCTGGCTCACATACATGTAGTCTTGGAAACAGCAAAGTTTGAATCTAAAAACTGCAGAGTGGAATACTGTAGCTTTGGTCACAATTTGTAACATCTTCATTGCTTTTATTTCAAACGCAGTAGAATTCTGTTATATAACAAAACTCATGCCACACTATTTCATTTGCGCCTTGGGTCTAATCCCAGCCTTTAAAATATGTGCAAAGAATGTTCAGGAGATGTTTTCACCCTTGTTTTCAGAAATGTGAATTCCAACAGGGGTTCCTTTATAATAAAAAGTGGCCATTGCCACAGCACACAGCAGGGCTAGGGAAAAGCAGGGGGTCTAGTGGAGGCTGGCCTTTAGACCTTGGCTCTGATGTGATTTAGCACATGACTCTGTGACTTAACAACAATGAGAGTAGATATTCATTGAGCACCTACTGTATGCCAGCACTGTGCCTGGCACATCATAAGCCTAATCTCCCAACTTTTTAATAAACTTGCAAGACAGGTGTTTTTCCTTTTATTAAACAGATCCAAAAATTGATACTCAGAGATGCAAAATGATGTACTCACAGTTACACAGCCAGCAAGTGCTTAACCCATGAATTGACCTGTAGGTGTGTTTGACTACAAGCCGGGTGATTCTCCCTTAGCTACACTTTTTTCACCTTTTGAGGTTTTGCTTTCTGCATATTCTTTATTCTAAAATCCATGTCTGTCATCCTGCTTCATTCAGGCTAGATAACTGTTGTAACAATCCCAAAGCCTCAGCGATTGAACAAGATCAAAACCTTTCTTGTTTCCTCCCACAGAGTGAAGGCAGACAGGGGCCTATCCTCCATGATATCACTCAGCTCCTTCCACCCATGGAGCCGCCATCTCCAGCGTGTGACTTCACAGTCTCCACAGGTCAGATAAAGAATGGAGAGTGGCATGTGAGAGATTCACACGTGCTGGGCCTGGCAGTGGCACTCATCGTTTTCCATCTGTCCGAGCTAGGTCACATGGTCCTAAACTACCTGCAGAGAGGTGGGAAATGTAGTTTAGGCCTGTGTCCTGGAAGAAAAAGAGAAAATGGATATTGATGAGTCCTGTCTCTCTCACCTATCCCGGTCTCATGAGATTATGATGAGGATGAAATAACATAATACCTGACAGGGTGCTTTATCAATAGGAGAGATATGGTAATTTAACTTAGAAGGAAGGGGCGGTCAGAGAGAGAGAATGCCGATGGGAATATATCTGACTGTGGATTATGATGGACCAGTAAAGAGACTGTCCTATTGCCTGGGTTGAGGAATGGGGGGAAAGAGACTAGAGAGACTTTACTCATCTCCCTGAATTTATATAAGCCATTCACTCTTCTGTTTATATTTTTATTTCTAGTATTTATTCATTCATTCATTCACTCATTTATTCTCTACTACATCATTATGATGCCTTAGCTGTTGTGCCATGTGAGGGGTGTGTGTGCGCGTGCCTGCGTCTATGTACAAAGTCCTTCTCTGAGCTGGGCACAGTGGCTCATGCCAATGTTAGCATTCTGGGAAGCTGAGGCAGGAGGATTACTTGAGCTCAGGTGTTTGAGACCAGCCTGTGCAAGAGTGAGACCCCATCTCTGCTAAAAATAGGAAAATTAATCATGCGTGACAGTGCATATTTGTAGTCCCAGCTACCCAAGGAGGGCTGAGGCAGGAAGATCCTCAAGCCAAGGAATTTGAAGTTGCAGTGAGCTGTGATGATGTCACTGCATTCCAGAGTAGGCAACAGCGTGAGACTCTTTCAAAATAAAAGGAGGGAAGGAAGGAAGGAAGGAAGGAAGGAAGGAAGGAAGGAAGGAAGGAAGGAAGAAAGAAAGGAGAAATCCTTACCTGGAATTGGTGTCAATTCCAGGAAAGAAGCCTCCTCTAACAAGGAAGCATTCCAATGCACCCGACCTGCCACCAGGCAGCTAGCTGGTCTACATGAAGAAAAGATGCCATTCCAAAATTCAGCATTGGTCTATTTTGCACACAGGCTGGATACTCAGTAATCATAGCAAACAAGCAGAAGCCCTGTTTTTGAGCTTTTTTGTAGTGTATATCCTTGTCACCTTGACTATTCTATTCATAGATATGTTGAGCAAACGCTGAGATATTTGTGAGAAGAAATTGGATGACAAACACAGAATGGATTGTCCTGGCTAGGTGGTGGCTGAGAACCCCAATGTGTGAGACCCAAAGATCCATCCATGCACTTGGCGCCCACTTCCTTAGACCCATCAGTGTCACCTCCCCAGATTTCCTCATCTCTGATCTTCTAGTCTGTTCCTTCCAGGCCCTCAACCAACTGCCAAGCTACCTAATACTGCTATGGAAGCTGTATATGCCAGCTGCTTTTCAAACAGGATAGTTCTCTGCCGTAGTGCGTGGCCTTATTGCAGAACCCAACAGCTCTGTGCTGTGACCCTGCTATTGACACCTGCCATGTCTCTGTCCAACACAGATGCCTCTAGCACCATTGAATCTGTCAGTCACATGGCCCAAGAAACACAATACCTGCAACCAAAACTTGGATTTGCTGTTGATACTCAAAACCGGTGACTTCTAAGACAATTGAGAAATGAAACAGAGGTTTATACTTCAAAATTTGAAGAACCCCTCCAGCGTTATATCTCTTCCTTAATGTTGTAAGATTCAAGGTGTAGCAACTCGTCCTGTACCTTAGAGAGGTGTCCTGACAAATATAACTCCAAAAGTTCACCAATGTTTCACCCTTCTTAATCTTTGTGGAGTTTATTTTCCACTTTCTGGCATGCTGGTTATCTTATAATGCATTTAGGACATTTGCTATTTCCTGATTACCAGTTCCAATTAGCCCAATATCATTAATATAGAGATCACCATGATATTTTGCTATGTCATGACAGAGAGCAAGAAAGTTAACATGGCTTCCAGGCAAGACAGTGAATGTGTACTGCTGTCCCTGCTATGTAAAGGTAAATTCTTTTGACCTTCTCTACTGATGGATTGCTTGATGCTGTATTAATCTGCCCAGTAAAGATCTATGTGTAGGCCAGGTGATGTGGTATGTGCCTGTAGTTCCAGCTACCAAAAGGTAGGAGTCTTGCTTGAGCCCAGGATTTTGAGTCCAGCTTAGGCAACATAGTGAAACTCTGTTTCTTTGAACAAACAAACAAAACCAATTAAAAAAAAAAAAGAAAGAAAGAAAGAAGCCATCGAAACTATATCCAGACCAACAGCTGAAATGCAATTAAGTTTAAGCAAACTGAATGGGAATATAGTAGGAGCTACCATACTCATCTTTCAAATGTTGGTTAGTGCTAAATTTCTCCAGAAATGTGGTATTCCTTCTGATTTGTCTTGGAGGCTGGTGTTGGGGCTAGAAAAATCTCAAAGGCTTCCACTTGGCCTTTCAAGGGCTACCACTTCTTCCCATAATGGCCCTTATTCCACAAACCAAACCACTACTGGGAGGAATCCAGCTGAGTATATCTACCTTAACTGGGGAAATAACCACAGGCTGGGTTTGCAGGTGCACTGGATCCTCTGACTGGGATCAAAGTGAGGCTGACTTTGGTCAGAACGTGGGGTCCTAAAATTCCCTTCATAATGATCTCCGAGTCTGTGATCTAGCTTATAGGTAAAGGCCACAATTTTCCTTTGCAGTGGTTAATGTCAGTCTTCTATTTGGTAGATCTGTCCATTTTCCTATTTATATAAATCTGACAACACCCTAACTGGTAGTCTATCTATCTTACTCCTAGAAACTGTAATCTGTCCATTTCTGCCACAGATGCCTGTGAGTCAAGATGCTTTCACTACTGCTCTGCCTACCAAGTACTTGTGCTCATTGTGTCTCCGAAAGCCAATGCTAAGTTTCTCTAAGGTGCTGGTAAGTTATTCATCAATGTGCTTTCTAGCATCTAAATAAAGAGTACTTCCTTTGGGTGCTAGGTTCTTGGGCCATAATCATAAATCTTTGTTTAGTATTCCAGCCTCCCTTAGCCTCTATTCTTTAACACCATGCCAAAGTAATTCTGGGCTCTCCACTTTGTTTAGCATAGTTCCTTATAGAGTTAAGGCTTCAATTAGCCATCTGAGCAAACTGTTCAGGGGTTCTTGACATAAAATTAAATTATGAAGTTATAAAGGAGTTATTCCACATTAATGAATTCCTCACTATTTAGCCCTATATTTGCTCCTGCTGTCTGGGTTAGTACTCTCAATATTCACTTACATGTATGTTCCCCAGTTCTTGCTAGGATTTGTAATTTCTTTCCTATCTAGACAATTCTTTGTGAAGCAGAATTTTTGTCTCCATTTGAGCTTGCTGAGATCTGACTCTGGCTGTCAGTCTGGACATGATGAGAAGTGGTGGGGTTAGCTTGCTAAGGTCATCTTGTGAAGGAACTACTTCAGGGAGACCATTGTACATTCTCCAAGCAAGCAGAGTCTAGTTTTCTCTGGCAAAGGTGAAGGTGCCACTCCTTTGGGGAAGTGGGGCTTAAGGGAATTTAGAGTTTCTAGATGCTAAGGTCCGTCCACCTAAATGTCTCCATCCCAAGTCTCAGATTCATACACTTTCCCTATCAGAACCCTGAGTTGACAGGGAATGTTTGCCAAGGTTATGCATTTCATCTTCCTTGCACCTCTGAAGTCCTTAGAATCAGATCCTCAACCTGATTTTCACACAGTCTTCCTTGAGGTTGCAGGAAATAAAGACCTCCTTTAATATAGCTATTGAGGTTATTTAACTTTTAGAGCCTTAACTTGACTTTCCTGGCCCTGTTATTTATTTAAATGTCTTTAATGCTGTCATAAGTAGCCATTCTACTCCATAGTCCTCATAATGAATTTTGCTTCTGAAATTGGTTGAGGGCCATGGCCTCTTGACCGTCCAGAATCTTGACCTTGGTTGGGAAGAGGAGGCGCTAAAATGGAGGAGCAGGGGAGCGGCAGTGGCATGACCGATCGCGGGATCCAGGACCCTGTCGCTGCCCCTAGCAAGGCCTCCAACAACACCAGCCACTATGAGCTGCTATGGGTTGAAAAATATAGACCAATAAAGTTGAATGAAGTTTTTGGGAATGAAGACACTGTGAGCAGGCTGGAGGTCTTTGTGAGAGAAGGGAATGTGCCCAATATCATCATTGCTGGCCCCCCAGGAACTGGCAAAACTATAAGCATCCTGTGTTTGGCACGAGCCTTGCTGGGCCCAGCACTGAAGGATGCTGTCTTGGAACTCAATGCTTTAAATGACAGGGGCATTGACGTTGTGAGGAATAAAATCAAAATGTTTACTCAATAAAAAGTCACGCTTCCCAAAAGTCAACACAAGATCATCATCCTGGATAAAGCAGACAGCATGACTGATGGAGCCCAGCAAGCCTTGAGGATAACCATGGAGATCTACTCTAAAACGACTCATTTTGTGCTTGCTTGCAATGCTTCTGATGAGATCATAGAGCCCATCCAGTCCTGGTGTGCCGTCCTCCGCTATGCCAAGCTGACTGATGCCCAGATACTGGTGCGGCTGCTAAACATGATCGAGAAGGTGAAGGTGCGGTACACTGATGATGGCCTGGAAGCCATCATCTTCACAGTCCAGGGAGACATGTGGCAGGCATGAACAACTTGCAGTCCACTTTCTCAGGATTTGGCTTCATCAACAGTGAGAATGGATTCAAGGTCTGACAAGCCCCACCCTCTACTTGTGAAGGAGGTGACCCAGCACTGTGTGGCTGCCAACATTGATGAGGCCTACAGGATGCTTGCTCACCTGTGGCACCTGGGCTGTTCACCAGAAGATGTCATCGGCAATATTGTTCGAGTGTGTAAAACTTTCCAAATGGCAGAATACTTGAAACTGTAGTTTATTACGGAAATTGGTTGCATTCATATGAAAGTAGTAGAAGGAGTGAACTCCCTTCTGCAGAATGGCAGGTCTCCTAGCCAGGCTGTGTCAGAAGACAATGGCGCTGGTGGCCAGTTACAGCAGAGACTTCACTGACTGTGTTACAAGAATTCTCCTCCCTGAAATTGCAGGAGTCATGACCTTCTGATCAGGGGAGGAAAATGCCACCTCAAGCGGGACCAGTACTTGCCATGCTTTAAACTCTCATGGCTTTCACATTGCCTCTACTAGGTCTCCACTCCACAACTGTTTGCATTCAACCTCAGACTTGTCCAAGCGGTGAAGGGGCAGAGAGGCCCCACTGAAGCTTAGGGGTGGGGCAGCTGATCTGTGTGTTTGTGTGTTGACATTTTAGCTAATAAAGTCTTACAGCATTTGTGGGCAATAAGGTGACCACATGAGATCTCCAGGAAAACAACAACATCAACAAAAAAACCTTGGCTTTCCTCCACCTGCACTTTATACCAATTAACTACGTGAAAATGGAAATGATTGCGAGTCTACCACATCTCAAGGAGTTATTAGCAGCCAGGTACAACCAGCAGCAAAGTACCTATTACTTTAAGACTGGTGGGACATTCGACTCCTAATTTCATCCTGGGAATTGTTTTCTAGAACCACTCTTGGATAACTGTTATAACCCATGTCTTCCAAAAAGCAGAGCTTTGGGCAAGGATTAAAGTACTGATGTTAGTTTTTCAAGGTGTAAGATCAGGGAGAGGAGGCTGAAGAAAAATGGTGAGTGAGGTAAAGAAACATGTGAAACAACACAGAATGTCACTGTGCTGGCCATTGCTTCAGAATTAGCCATGAAGTGACATGTACTTCAATTGGCATGCACATCCATGCTGCACACTGGATTTTGTCTAGAAGATTTCAAGAAGAGCCCAGTCCTCAGAGTAGTCCACAGAAGGGAGAAAGGAGGAGACATTTATTGTGCTGTTCTCTTGCATCTTCCATGTCCTATCTTACATGTTCCATGGTGGCTGTCTAGAAAGCTACAAGTCACAATCTGTGTAGCATTTTGGCTAGGTCTAGGAATACGGGATACATCAGTGTGGCACATAGTTCGGGTTGGCTGTGTAAGCTGGGGCCTAACTGTATCCTTGCCAGCTTAGGGAGGCTGCTACAAGCAGTGGCAACATCATGGTTCAGGAGATAGTCAGACTTTTGGGAAGGGAGCCAGAGATGGCAATCCAGGAAGGAATGAGTTCTGTGTCAGACAGAACTATGCTTCAGGATAACAGCGACGGATCAGGTTCATCTTGCTCCATTATTCTTACCTTGGAGACTATTTAGCCAGATGTAGTTCTGTCACTTTCAAGAGCTCCACACATTATAAATTAAAACTTCCATGTACTCACATTGTTCACAGAAGCTCTTAGGTGTGCCTGGTTTCATGCAATAGCTCTGGTCCTGAAAAGGATTCAAGAGTTCCACGTTTCATGAGCCTGATAGAAAAGCTTGCTGGAAAGCGTGGATTTCTTTGCCAGCGTGAATAGTAGTGCTCTTCACTGCTATTAGCAGTTAAGGAAAGTTTAGTTTCCACATAATAGATTTAAAGATTCACATGACCTCAACATTTATCCTGATCAGAAAAGTCTAATTCATTGTTTGCCTAGACCAGATTGAACTTTTATTTGACAGGGATAAAGCCAGTGCCTTCCAGACATAGTTCTCCAGTGAAGCCGAAGGACAAGCACTTTTCTCCTGAGATGGTTTCTGGCCTGCAGTTCTGGACTGGATTTTGAGGATCTCCTCTGGCCAGAAAAGTGACAGTTACCTGAGAAGGCAAAACAGAGTGATGCCTTTACCAGTGAGATTTTTTTGGCCTCAGGACATGCCAGTGATAAGATGGGATGAATTAAGCCAATTGAGCTCATCTGTGTTGACCTTTCAGGGTTAATGAAGGAGATAATCATTGTTCACATTACACAGTAGAACAATACTTTTCACTGTGCAAATATTGCAATGTTTTCTCCTTTGTTCCCCCATAGCTTCTTTTCTTGGCAGAGAGAGTTGTACCATGAAATTTGATTAAGAACCCTGGGTGAACATTATGACGTTAGCATTAGCTACTCTAAGAGCCATGTTACTTTAAAAAGAAGCACACACAACTTTCTCAGCACCACCAGCAGGTTTTTACATCTGTTCCAAACTTGAGGTCCACTTGTGCCCCTCTACCGAAGGAAGCAAAGAGCCCTGTTTTCCCACTCTGGCTGAGCCATCTCCCTGGTGCTCTCTGCCTAGACCTGTGGGACTGTCTCTTGGCTAGATCCCTAGATCTGAGAATCTATCCCAAAGCCACTCAAACTCAACTGTGCATCAGGACAATCCTGAAAGCTTAAAAAAAAAATACAGGTACCCAGAACTAACACCACTCTCACCAGATCAGAATCTCCAGGGATAGGCCCCGAAGGTCATCTGTAATTTTGGAAACTCTCTCTGTAACTCTATTGCTGCAGTTCTGTTATCAGGCAATGCTTAGTAACAACCTATCTTCATCTGTGCTAATACCTTGGGGTTGCTTTCTGGATTCAAATTCTAAGGCCTCTTCTAGAAGCTTCCTTGGTAAATGTGGAATCCTGATGGGTTTAATAGGGAAAGAACCATGTACCCATACATCCAACTATGTGTGTATGCATGCATCTATATATCTACCCATCTATCCATCTTCTATGACCAAATAATTATTTTTAGATGCAATGATGCAGGTAGAAAACAATAGAGTTGCTTGAGCCTAACTGCGTGGAGCACACTGTATCAGTTACCAAGTCTTTACTACTCCATGACTTCTGGGAGATAGTGACCATATGGCTCTGCATGGTTGCTTCTTCAGTAACTATTTAGTGTCAAATTATGGGAAATGCTTGATATATTCTGTTACTGAAATGGAATGAAAATGGAGTTACAAACTGCTGTTACCTATCTGCTCCAGCATATAAATGAGGCAGAAATGTTGGAGGATCTTTCAAAGGTCATTGCCTACACTTTGTCTCCTGGGGATAGCTCACCTGGGGTTCTTGGAAGGTACTAGAATTGTAGATGGGAAAAGAAAGAATGATTGGGAGTAAAAGCTTTAATTGAGGTAGACTGGGGTATATTTTATGGTAGGAGAATATCCTATCCCGTTTTTATAGCAGGTAATCTCTGTCTTAGTGTTGCAGAATTTCAAAATGATGAACAGTGGCTGAGCTGCCTTGCTTGTGCTGTGTGGGATAGGCCTGCTTTCCACTTGAGGACTGGGGACAGAGGACAGGGTGCAGCTGGACTTGGAGGGTGTGGGAAAAGGCCCTGCACAAGTGGAAGATGATCTTGATCTAGGAACTTGCCATTGTGTGGTCCTTAAGGTTATGGTGTCTGAAAATTTCTTGGAGGAAAAAAGTCTATTTTGGCCAAATGGTCCTAGCCCTTAGAAAGCCAGTCCTTCAGAAGGGACGACTTCTAGTGAGAAGGGAAGACTTCCTGTGAGAGGCATCATATTTGCTGGTAAGTAGAAAAGAAAGCAGATCATTTTGCAAATAAGTCTCTGAGATCATTTAGACTTCCACTTCAGCTTCCCCAGAAAATTCATGGGAGGCTGGAGTAGGCGGTCAGATCAGGAAGTTACTGTGCTTCCTAGTCAGGAAGTACTAGGACTGTGGCCACTTGTCCTAGAGCATGCTGGTTTCATGACAGTTTTCATTACTCTTTGGCAGACTTAGGGGGCTTGCAGAGGTCAGAGAGAATTTGGCTCATCCATATTGTCACAGATTGGAATGTGGTTGTCTGTCTCCACTCTCTAGGGTTTTGTCACTCTCATCTGAGGAACCTCCAAGCCCCTTGAGTGGTGACAATGAATAGTGGTCCTAGACTTCGTGCTGTCCTACCATGCACAGCTCCTATGACTAGAGAATAGAATTTTACCATAAGTCAGAGGTGAAAGAAGCTGAGGCAACACATTATGGAAATCCCTGTCAGAGAGGGACCAGACATGCAAAGCTGAACTTTGTTAAGTAACTTTCATTAAAAAAAATTTTTGCATCTATGTTTATGGGTCATATTGGCCTGTAATTTTCTTTCTTTCTTTCTTTCTTTCTTTCTTTCTTTCTTTCTTTCTTTTTTGTTGTTGTTGTAGAGACAGAGTTTCGCTTTATCGCCCTGGGTAGAGTGCCATGGTGTTACACAGCTCACAGCAACCTCCAACTCCCGGGCTTAGGCGATTCTCTTGCCTCAGCCTCCTGAGTAGATAGGACTACAGGCACCCACCATAACGCCCAGCTATTTTGTTGTTGTTGTTGTTGCAGTTTGGCCGGGGCTGAGTTTGAACCTGCCACCCTCGGTATATGGGGCCAGTGGCCCTACCTGAAGAAATGAAAAAGAACAGAAGCAATATCCAAAGCAATAATGACTGAGAATTTTCTCAAATTAATGTTGCACAACAAACCACAGATCCAAGAAGCTCAGAGAACATCAAGAAAATGCCAAAAGTGCCAAAAGACAAAATATACCTAGGTACATTATATTCAAACTGCAGAAAATCAAAGCTAAAGAAAAGAAATCTTGAATGAAGCAAGGGGGGGGCGGAATCTCACCTATGGAAGAATCAAGATAAGAATTACATCTGACTTCTCAGAAACCATGAAAAACAAGAAGAGAGTGGAGTGAAATATAAAGTGTAGAATTTCTATTAGATTTCTCTTTGCTTGTTTATTTGTTTGCTTGTTTGTAAGCAGAATTAAGGTGCTGTATATTTAAAATAATTGGTAATAAAATGTTTTTTGCAAAAAAAAAAAATATATATATATATATACATATATATATATAAAGAGAAACTCCCCACCTGTCCCAGAATTCTGTGCCCGGTAAAATTATTCCTCGAAAGAGAAGAAGAATAAAGACTTTCTCAAACATATCAAATTTGTTGCCAGTAGATCTGCCTTGAAAGAAATGTTAAAAAAAAATTCTCCAGAAAGAAGGAAAATGATATCTATCAAAAACTCTGATGTACATAAAGAAAAAAAGAACATTGGAGAAGGGATAAATGAAGACAAAATAAAAAATTTTATATTTCTTCTTCTTAATTAATCTAACATAACAGTGTATTCAAAATAATAGCAACAATGTACATGATTATGACATTTTTGTGTATGTGTATATGTGAAATTATTGACAACAATGAAACAAAGGATGGCAGGAAGGAGTTAAGATAACTTTGTTATTATAAGGTGCATATACTACCCATAACACAGAATAGTATTTTGAAGTGGATTTGGGTTACCTGTAAATGTAAATTGCAAAATCTAGGGCAATCACTTTAAAAAGTTTTTTTAAAAGCATACTGATATGCTAAGAAAGGAGAGTAAATTAGATCATTTAAAATGTTGAATTAGAATCCAAAAAGGAAGAAAAAGAGTAAAAGACAAAAAGAGAATTAAAGACCAAGGGCAATAACTGGAAAACAGTAATAAATATGGTAGATATTAATCCAGATATATCAGTAACCACTTTAAACATCAATGATCTAAATTCACCAAAGGCAGAGATTGTCAAAATGGACCAAGAAACAGATTCAACTATATGATGTCTACAAGAAACTCACTTCAAATATAAAGATACATATAAATGAAAAGTAAAGGAATGGAGGAAAACATACCATACTAACACTAGTAAAAGGAGAGTTTGAGCAGCTATATTAATTTTAGACAGAGTAGACCTCAGAGCAATGAACATTGTCAGGGATAATGAGGGGCATTACATAAATATAAAGGGGCCAATTCTGCAAGAAGATATACAATCAATCCTTAATGTATATGCATCTAACAACGGAATGTCAAAGCACATGATATAAAAACTGACCAAACAAAGTCAGAAGATTAGCACCCAATTTCAAAACTCACTATAAAATAACCCTAATTAATACAGCACGATATTGGTGAAAAAATAGACAAATAGATGAATGGATCAGAATAGAGAACCCAGGATTGTCTTTAAGAGCTTGACATCGTAGCATCTGTTTTTGCTTGATTGCAGCCTGACCTCTCTCTAATATCTCACAGGGAGGACTGTCTGGGTGCTGTCAGTTCTCTCTGAATCTTTGGGTTCAGGAATGCCCTGTGCCTAAAAGCCTAGCGTATTTCTGCAGTGGGGATCCAGATGTTAGGCATACTGGAGAAGGACACATGGTCTGGAGAACTCCATGACAATGTACCTGTGGCCTAGTGCTGAGCAGAGAGAGGGTGGTAGATGAGAGGGCAACACAGCAGGGGGACCCTATTCCACCTTCACTAATGTCTCACTTGCTCACTTACTCACTAGGCATTTATTCACTGCATAGACACCACCGGGCATCTGCCCTGTACTGCCCTGTCCTCCCCTAGATGCAAAGGGCAGTTTCTCCTGCCTCTTTTCACAGGAAGCTTCCTTCCCTCCTGCTGGACCAGAAGAATGGGCCTGTGAGTTTTTGTTTGTTTGTGTCCACAGAGTGAGAAAAATAATGGAGGATACTGAGTGCCTGGTCACAAATTATCAAGTTTGAATATTCATTGCATTATGGATGTCACACCTATTATATTGCCCCCCACCCCAACCTCCCGAACAGATCCTTTGCTGGTAAAGCTCCTTTGAATCATGTTAGTCCCAAGAAATACAGCACCAGCATCCCTGGTGGTAGTGGATGATTTGGCAGTGATGCTATTTCAACAAGATTTCTAGGGTGTATGTGAATGCAGACCTTCCTAGACTGCTCATCCATTTATTCTTTCATTCATTCATCACATTATTGAGTCCATTGGGTGCCAGGCAGAAATTATCTCTGGACTGCCCTCTCCAGGCCATTTCCCAATGAATTGAGCCTGGTAACTTACTGGCCTGGGTGACCTTTATGGGTCTCAAATGAGTCATCTTATTTCATGGGATAAATAAGGAAACATAGAGGATGCAAAAAAAGTATACATATTTTAAGAAATGAAAAATTGTATTAAAATTGTAATAATATATGCCAATAATGTTTGTTATCTTGTATATTTTGTATCTCTTATAAATGCAAAAGTCAAATATGACTTGAGTATTAGAATTCTAATACAGTTTTTTCCTTTCTTAAAATGTGTATACATTTTTTGGCACCCTCTGTATATATAAAATGTCAATTAAAAATGGCAGGTGCATATTATTCATTGTCAATTCTTCAGCCTCAGTTTCTCTCAGTAAACTCAAGTGTTCATCTAGGTGGTAATAACTGAGTAACTTCTTGGTGCCAGGCACTGTGCTCAGTGCCATATGATCGGAGCCCCTTTGAATCCTCACAGTAACAGGCAGGTGGGCATTTTTATTGGTAGTTTAGAGTACTTGAGTGATGGGCTCCACATCACTGGTCTTTGAGATGCCAACATTCTCTTTCCCCAACTGTGCTGATTTGTGGGAGCTTAGATGGGTCCCCAGTCCCTGGGATCTGAGAAGTGGAGAGGCAGGAGGCTTGTGGAATGGGGGTGGGGGTGATTGCAGCTGAGTTCCCAGAGCACCTGGTTTGGCTTAAAGGACATCCAATAAATATGTGCTCATGTTTGCCCCATGATCTCCACTCTGGACCCGGCAAGGAACCATCCTGGTTGGCCTGATGGTGGCCCTGGTGTTATTCTTAGACAGCTATTTTAAGGAGGTTTTCAACAACAGCAATGAAAGCCAGTAGGGTTTATAATACCCAGAAATTAAAATTTACCAGGAAACCCCAATCTCTAGGCAATGCAGAGGTTGTATTCAAAGACTGCTTGGCATGGCAGGGGTCTGACTTGTCAAGTTCTTCACCCTTGCTGGTACCAGAGCTTTGTCTCAGAGAGTAGAGGTGGGTGCCTGTCCTTCTGCCTTCTTCTGGGTATAATAGGTGTGAGGAAGCCAGGGCACTGGCCTCCCTGGGGAGTGGAATCAGCTTCTGCATTTCCATGGGGGCTGCAGGAAGGGGACAGGCCTGCAGGGCTTTGGGACTGCCCTGCTGTCCGGGCTTGTCCTGGACATTTCCACCCTCCCATAATGGGCCAGTGTATCATTAGTAATCTAGATGCAGGGCTCCCTGTCAGGACTCACCACCCAGCAAGCTGCTCACCACTATGTGCCTCAGTTTCCTCTTCTGTAAAACAGTAGTAGCCACAGGACCTGCTTGTAGACTTCTAACTAGATGAGTTAACAGGGAACATTTAGAACAGTGTCTGGCAGGTGATTGGTGCCATGTAAATTTAGCTGTTCCTACCATGCTGTACCTTTTGCTCTTCGATATTGCTGGGCTCCGAAAGTAGGAAGCAAGTCCACACCCCTGAAATGGGGTTTAGAATCTTACAAAGTTGGAGCTGCAAGAAGCTTGGTTCAAGTTCTGAGGTGGTGTAGGGTTAGTCACTATTCCAGAATTAAAACCTGAATTTTCATGCCCTGTTATTCTCTATGATGACTACATCTCCTAACCCCCAAATCTGGCTCTTGTAGGGGACAGCATTCTGTCTGAAACCTCCCTCCTGCTGCTTTGCCCTGAGGGGAGAAGCTGTCTGGGGTTAAGTCATGCTTGGGAAGGCCTTCTGGGTAGACTGGAAGCCTGTGCCCAGGGAGGGTTCACACAGGTGAGTGGGGATGCCACACCCTCCTGCTGCCTGCTTCACCCTCACACCCCTGCAGGGAGCCCTCAATGGGCTCTTTGTTCCCAGGCCTCTCCTGCCCCACCCTGTCTTTAAGTGTCCCACAGTCTGGGGCAGGGCTTTACTCAAACCACCAGGCCCTCACATCAAACCACAAGAAGAAAACCACATGCCTTTTAAATTGATCTGTTCTCTCTTTTTTTCCCCCTTCCTTTATTCTTCCCTTGCTTCCTCACCGAACACTGTACACGCTGGAGCACGTGCATACCACAAGCGTGTGCACGTGTGCACACACACACCCTATGTCTTCTGCAGCAGTTTTCCCATCAAGAAACTATTTCCTGGTATCAAGAGACCAGGCTGCCCAAGATTTAACTTGGGGACCTGCAAACAAAGGGGTGCCCACAGCCCTTAGGATGCACAGGGGAGCAGCCTGCCCTTTCTCTCAGGCCTGGGACTCTTGCCTCACTGCTGTTGGCACCATCATGAAGCACGGCAGAGTAGGACAGGAGCTGCTGTGGGTTTGCATCCTCTGTCACTGACCCACACTAGGAGTTGGACGCCTTTTGTTGAACAGCAATGGGTCGATGAACAGAGGGTTAATGCCTGTGGGGCTCTGCTCTGCCCAAGAGGGGTTGGCAGTGGCCCAACCTTGACCCTGAGGTCTCTGTCAGTGCCAGGCCTTGTGGACTGCTGGGTCCAGTGGCGCTCACAAGGTCAAGGCTGGCAGTCTGGTTCCCCTGAGCTGCCTACACACAGTGGATCTCTGGCCTTGGGAACATAGGCATTTCTGTCTGGGACCGTGGAGTCCTTTGCAAGGTAGGTAGGGGGAGTCAAAGTTGGTGGAGTGGGCAAGGGCAAGAA
This sequence comes from Perodicticus potto, assembly GCA_963574655.1. Taxonomy (NCBI): domain Eukaryota; kingdom Metazoa; phylum Chordata; class Mammalia; order Primates; family Lorisidae; genus Perodicticus; species Perodicticus potto. The sequence continues at coordinate 24,952 of CAUYRH010117910.1, forward strand.
TTATATCTGTGCTTCTGGGCCCCCAGTCTGAATTCTCAGTGCAGGTGAGGTGGTCCCAAAGCACCTTCTGAGGGAGAGAAGATGGAGCACCTTCCAACGGACATGTTCCCAGGCAGCTCCCTGAAGTCACCGTGGTCGCGGAGGGACAGGCGCTGACAGGGGTCACAGATTCCAGGGCTCTCTGGGCCAGGCAGGTATTAAATATGGAAAGGGCCAAATATAAGGAACAGGATGCATGTTAGGGAATTCATTTAACTTACATTAATTTTTTAAACTTAAAAAATTTATTTTAAATTTACTTTAAAACATTAATTTAGCTAAATAAAACATATTTCCCACCAGATGCAGCTCCATGGCAGTGGGTTTCCAACTGTCTTCTATACAACCCATGTGTAATGCTGCTATTCTGCCTTGGAAGGATCCCTTTAGCATTTTTCATCCCTTTTTATTTCGTGGCACACTTGAACCTATAGTTAAACTTCCACAGCACACTTAAATTATGTTGACCAAATAAAAAAGAATAAAAAATGAATATACTTACTGTGCTTTAAACTTCTTTTGAAAATAATTTAATTAATGATCTTGTGGGTTCTTTGTTTTTGTTTTTGTTTTTTTGAGACAGAATCTCACTTTGTAGCCCTTGGTAGAGTGCCGTGGCATCACAGCTCACAGCAATCTTAAACTCTTGGGCTCAAGGGAGTCACTTGCCTCAGCCTCCCGAATAGCTGGGACTACAGGCACCCACCACAACTCCTGGCCATTTTTAGAGATGGGGTCTTGCTCTAGCTCAGCCTGGTTTCAAATCGGTGAGCTCATGCAATCCACTGGCCTCAACCTCCCAGAGTGCTAGGATTACAGGCATGAGCCACTGCACTTAGCCTACTGATTAATGATCTTTAAAAATGTCTTCAGCACACCAGTGTGCCACCACCAGTTGAAAATCACTACTTTAAGGTGTCTAAAAACACAGCACTTTGCTTTGGTGTTTTCTGTATTCTTTTCTGTAAATCAATTCTGTCTTATCACAGACGGGTG
>CAUYRH010117916.1:0-13326 GCA_963574655.1 Perodicticus potto
AATGGAGCTTTGATAGGAATTGCATTAAAATTATATATAGATTTCGGTGGTATAGACATTTTAACAATATTGGTTCTTCCCAGCCATGAGCATCGTATGTTTTTCCATTTGTTAATATTTTCAGCTATTTCTTTTCTTAAAGTTTCATAGTTCTCTTTATATAGATCTTTCACATCCTTTGTTAGGTAAATTCCCAAATATTTCATTCTTTGGCACTACTGTGAAAGGAATAGAGTCCTTGACTGTTTTTCGGCTTGGCTATTATTGGTATATATAAAGGCTACAGATTTATGGGTGTTGATTTTGTAGCCTGATACATTGCTGTGTTCCTTGATCACTTCTAAAAGTTTGGTAGTAGAATCCCTGGTGTTTTCCAGATATACAATCATATCATATGCAAAAAGTGAAAGTTTCATCTCTTCTGACCCTACGTGGATACCCTTGATCGCCTTTTCTTCCCTAATTGCAATGGCTAAAACTTCCATTATGATGTTGAAGAGCAGGAGAGATAATGGGCAACCTTGCCTGGTTCCTGATCTAAGTGGAAATGGTTTCAATTTAACTCCATTCAGTACGATATTGGCTGTGAGTTTGCTGAGGATGGCCTCTATCAGGTTAAGAAATGTCCCATCTATACCCATTTTTTAAGTGTTCTGATCATGAAGTGATGCTGGATATTGTCAAAAGCTTTTTCTCCATCAATTCAGAGAATCGTATGGTCTTTATTTTTTAATTTGTTTATGTGGTGAATTACATTTATAGATTTACGTATATTGAACCAGCTTTGAGACCCTGGGATAAAGCCCACTTGGTCATGGGGTATAATTTGTTTGATGTGTTGTTGGATTCTGTTTGTTAGTATCTTGTTAAATATTTTTGCATCAATATTCATTAGCGATATTGGTCTATAGCAGGGGAACTCAAGGTACAGCTCACGGGCCACATGCATTGGTGTGAATTGTATTTGTTCCCATTTTTTAAACTATAGTCTGGCCCTCCAACAATCTGAGGGACAGTGAATTGGCCCCCTGTTTAAAAAGTTTAAGGATACCTGGTCTATAGTTTTCTTTTCTTGTTGGGTCTCTCCCTGGTTTAGGGATCAAGGTGATGTTTGCTTCATAGAATGTCTTGGGTAGTATTACTTCTTTTTCTATATTTTGAAAGAGGTTTAGTAATATAGGTACTAGCTCTTCTTTAAAGGTTTGGTAGAATTCTGACGTGAAGCTATCTGATCATAGGCTTTTCTTTTCAGGGGGATTTTTTATAGTTAATGCTATTCCAGAACTTGATATAGGCCAGTTCAAGGTTTCCACTGCATTCTGGCTAAGTCTTGGTAGGTGGCGTGCTTCCAAGTATTGGTCAATTTCCTTCAGATTTTCATATTACTGAGAGTAAAGTTTCTTGTAATATTCGTTAAGGTTGTTTAGAATTTCTGCGGGGTCTGTTATTATTTTGTCTTTACCATTTCTGATTGATGAAATTAGAGATTTTACTCTTTTTTTCCTGATTAGGTTATCCAAAGGTTTATCTATTTTAATGACCTTTTCAGAAAACCAACTTTTTGATTTATTGATCTGTTGTATCATTTTTTTGTTTTGAATTTCATTTAATTCTGGTCTAATTTTAGTTATTTCTTTGCTTCTCCTCAGTTTGGAGTTGGAATGTTCTTCCTTTTCCAGTTGCTTAAGATGTCCCATTAGGTTGTTAACTTCCTCTCTTTCCGTTTTCTTGAGGAAGGAAGGCTTGCAGCGCTATAAATTTCCCTCTTAGGACTGCCTTTGCAGAATCCCAGAGGTTCTGATAATTCGTGTCTTCATTGTCATTTCATTCCCCAAAATTGGTAATTTCTTTCTTAATCTTGTCTATGACTCAGGTATCCTTCAGCATAAGATGGTTTACCTTCCGTGTTTTTGTATGAGTATGCAGATTCCTGTTGTTATTTACCTCAACTTTTATTCCATTATGGTCAGAGAAGATGCAAGGTATTGTTTCTATTCTTTTAAATTTGTTGACGTTAGACTTGTGATCTAAGAAGTGATTGATTTTGGAGTATGTTCCATGAGATGATGAGAAGAATGTGTATTCAATTTTGTTAGGATGAAATGTTCTGCAGAGGTTTGTTAAATCCAGGTGTTGAACAGTTAAGTTTAAATGTACAATTTCTTTACTTAGCTTCTTTTTGGAGGATCTATCCAACACTGCTAAAGGAGTATTAAAATCTCCAACTACTATGGAGCTGGAGGAAATCAAGGTAATCATGTCTATTAGAGTTTTTCTCATAAATTGAGGTGCATTCTCTTTGGGTGCATAGACATTAACAATTGAAATCTCATCATATTGAGTAGTACTTTTAACAAACATGAAATGTTCGTCTTTAGTCTTCCTTACTTTCATTGGTTTAAACCTATTGTATCTGCAAATAAGATTGCAACACCTGCTTTTTTCTTTTTTCTATTTGCCTGGAATATAGATGACTATCCCTTCACCTTGACTTTAAATTTATCTTTTAAGGTAAGATGAGATTCTTGTATGTAGCAGACATCTGGCCTGAGTTTTTGTATCCATTCAGCCAACCTATGACTCTTTAGAGGATAATTTAAACCTTTCACATTAATTGAAAGTAACGATAAATCTTTACAAAGTCCAGTGGACATTTTTTATCCTTTCATCACTGTGAAAGTTGAAATTAGGAACGTTTCTGGGTGAGTTATCCTTTGTGGTGGAGGATTATGCTGGTCATTATGGAGGATAGGTTTGAGAATATCAAGGAGAGATGGTTTAGTTATAGTAAATTTCTTCAACATATGGATGTCATTAAAGTATTTAATTACTCCATCATAAATGAAACTCAGTTTAGCTGGGTACAGGATCCTGGGTTGAGAGTTCGTTTGTTTTAGGAGATTGAAGGTCGATGACCATTCTCTTCTAGCTTGAAAGGTTTTATCAGAGAGATCTGCAGTTATTCTAATATTCTTCCCCTTGGAGGTAATGAGTTTCTTACGTCTGGCTGTTTTCAGAATTTTCTTCTTCGTATTAACTTCAGTGAAGTTAATTATGATGTGCCTGGGGGATGTCTTATTTGGGTTGAGTCATGCTGGGGTTCTGAAACTGTCTGCTATCTAAATTTCAGTATGTCTTGGCAGGTATGGAAAGTTCCCTTTCATAATGTCATAAAGAAGAGACTCTGTTCCTTGTGACGCCACTTCATCATTTTCAGGTATCCCTATAAGGCAAATATTGGTTTTCTTTGAGTTATCCCAAAGCTGTCTGAGAGAATGATCCGTTTTTGCCTTCCTTTTTGGAAATTTGGGAGTGTTCAAAAGCTTTGTCCTCCAAGTAAGCAATCCTTTCTTCTGCTTGCTCCATTCTGTTACTGAGGGATTGTACTGTATTTCTCAGATCTTTGAGGGCTGCAACTTCTTGTCTCAATGTGTCAAAATCTTTGGTCATTTTGTCTTTGAATTCGTTCAATTCTTGAGACATCTTTTGGGTCATCTTTTGGATTACTGCTTTAAATTCTAATTCCATCTTTTCCTCTACTCCGCTGATCTTATTTGCTATCCAGACTCTGAATTCTATTTGTGATATCTCAGCCATTTGCTTATGCAAGGCGTCTTGTGCTATATCTACCTTGTCGCCCCTTAGGGGCGGATCAAGTTCTCCTCCCTCAGTTTCAGCAGAGGTCAGACTTCTGTTGCTAGGTAAGGGGGTCTCGTGTCCTGGAATTTCAGAATGGCAGAAAATCTTAGTTCAGTTTTTCTGCCTGAAGCTTAGCTTCTTAAAGTTGCAGCTTTACTCAGAGGTGACCTGAAATTATCACTTCTCTCTCTCTTGACTGGGCTCCCAGTCTTCAGCTCAATTGGGCAGTTTCTGGATGTTATCTTTCCTTTTGGACAGGAGCCTCTGAAGCTGCTTCCAGTCGGCCATCTTGTCCCTTCCTCAAACCTGGCTTTACATTATTATTGATGATTTAACGTTAAAGGAGACATCTACCTCTTCCATAAAGGTCTGACAGGTAGGACTTTTGGAAGTCTGAGCTTTTGTGATGGTTCCTTTCAATTTCCCCCATTACCATTATTATTCCCTGCAGTGAAGTTCTTGAGTGTTGTCCTGGTTGAATTTATGTAATTGATTCATACATAAACATATTGGAGAACTGCTTTTGTATGTATTATCCTAGATCATTTTAATTTTAACACTGTATATGTTATTCTTTTATGAGCTCACCAATAAATGTTTCTTGGAGAAGTTATTTTCTATGAAATTAGCCATTTTATTTGTATACACAACTTCAATCTGTGTTTAACAAACCTATCCCTTAGTGCAATTTTTAGCATGCAAATAGTAGAGATACAGTTGAATGTTGAATGTTCTCAGATGTGTTTGTTAAAATATAACCATTTCTGTTTGTGTTATCCACATTGAGACACTGATTTTGCTCCAGATTCAGTGAGGTTTTTCACCAAGACTTGAGGCAGGAGCTGAACAGCCAGTCCCTTGACTTTCAGGAGCACTCTGCTGGCCAGGTCTGTGAATAATTCCTCTGGCATAATGAATGTGAGTTCTGGAGGCCAGACTCTCTCAAGGAGCTGAACCTGACATTGTTGCACTTTAGGAGATTTGGGTGATGTTTTTCTTTCTTTCTTTTAGGACACTCTTAAAATTTGCTTTAATATTTCTTTGGGAGAAAATACCACACTTTTAGTGAATGATGAGAAACATCGTGTGTAGTAGGCTATTGTTTTTAATATCTTTTATGGTATGAATTCATAGGGAAAAGGTGTCAGTACCTCAGGGAGGCACACTGCCATTGAAAGTGACAAAGCATTGCATGACTATTTTTCCATGAATTCATGGGGAATAGGACCCAAAACCTTAAATCACTGTTATATGGGGTCTGTTGGTTGTCCTGTGTGCTACATTATATGCCTATTATGCCGTGACTTCATAGGGAATGGGTTTCAGGAGCTCAGGCTCCTTTTTGTTGGTTCTCACCAAGTGTGCTTCTCTGGGTGGAGCAGGCTGGTGCTTCATTTGGACCAAGGTTCCTTTCTCTTTGGTTTCCTTCTTTTTCTGATAATTTTCCTCCATGTGCTTCAGGAAGCTATCTCAGCTCTTAGAGTGCTTAATATGCTCAATATGAACATTAATCCTCTTGGCAAGAATCTTGCTCTTCACTTGTTTGCTTACAACAATGCCAACAACATGCTGGGTAACACTGTAGACTCTTCCAGTTTTGCCATGGTAACGTTTGTGTGGCATGCCTTTATGAACAGTACCCATTCCCTTGATGTCTACCATATCACCTTTCTTGAAGTTTCACACATATGCGGCCAAAGGAACAACTCTATGTTTTCCAAAAGGCCTAGAGAACATGCACTGGGTTCCTCTCCTCCTTCCCTTTGTGTTTGTCATTTTGGTTAATTCTGGGAACATAGCATCTCCAGAGGAAAGAAGGGGGTGATGTTTTTCAATGTACTCATAGTGTGAGCTCATTGGTTAACCAGCTCATGTGGTTAAGCAACCCTTTTCTCTATAGGGCATCATTCTGCCTTGCCACTTATCGGGCAAAGAGAAAGCTCATAGGTCCCATCTACTGAGATTTGTGGGTGGGATTCACACCCCAGTGGTAGGTTCCAATGAGGTTGAGGACCTTATCCCTCAGCTGACATTCTCCCCAAGAGGTGTTTCATCCAGTCAAACAGTGAGTTGGATGGTGACGTGGTTCAATGCAGCAGCTACCAAATGGTCCCCAAGGCCACAAGCTGCCATCTTCTGTTTCCGTCAGGCTCTGGCAAGTGTCTGAACCATGGCAGAGCCTTACCCTGACGTGTCATTGGAGACTTTGTGCCCCAGTGCTGATGAGGCCGAGGCCGAGGCTGAGGCTGAGGCCATGACTGAGCCTTACTCTGGCATGTCTTCTGACACTTCATGCCCTGGTGCAGAGGAGCCCGAGTCCGAGGTTGAGGCCATGGCCAAGCCTGACCCTGGCCTGTCTTCCGAGCCTTTGTGCCCTGGTGCTTACGAGTCTGAGGCCGACTCCATGACCGAGACTTGCTCTGGCCTGTCTTCTCAGACTGCGTGCACCACGACTGAAGAGTCCAAGACCGAGTCATCGATGACCAAGAGGATCCTGTGAGCGGAAGCAGGTACTGTGGTTGCTTGCAGCACTGGCAGGCCACGTGAGTGAAGGAGAGAGCCTGGATTTCTCCTGCTTGTCCCCAGAGGCTTCTCAAATCCCAATCCCTGGCAGCCAGGGCATAGGGAGAGCTGGAAACTCAGGAGCACGCTCAGGGAAGGGCTTTTCCCTCTGGTCTCGATGGGACCTCTGAGAGCTCTAAAGGGACAAAACAGACAACTAATGTACCCTGGAAGCACTTGCAAGAGGAGGCCTCATTACATTTGCATCAGGGGAAGTCTCCCTCAGCAGAGTCCCAGATCCTCACAGAGCTCAGGTCCAGGAAGAGAGGTTTGGGCACTGTGTTTTGGGCTAGGGTTCCCAGTCTGCTAGGCTCCTGGTGAGGTCATAGTCATGGCCACAATTTAGTCTGAAGCCACATGGGTCTGCTGAAGTAAGTGGCAAATGCCCTCTGCTCTCCTCACCATTTCCACTTAGGCAGGACCATGGTGGAGCTTGTCTCTGAGCATAATCGTAGACCCCACACCTGTTAATTTGGGTCACTTTTCTCCTTAAGATCTATTGGAGTGGGATGCATATCCTGGACACCAAGAGGATGCACAGGTTTCAATGTTAATCACCCTCTTCACAGAAGGCTCGCCTGACCTGGGGTTGTCCTGGAGTTGACTTCGTGAAAGTCCAAGGGTTGGGTCCTCCACCACCAAATTTTGGGATCCTGGAGCCACCATGTAATTAATTCCCTTGGAGAAAGGCCCTGGGGTTCAGCTTGACTGATCAACTCTCCCTTTTCTCTCTGCCCTGGGGTGATTATGTCCCTTGAACCAAGCTCAGGGAACTACTCAGTCCAACATCTTAATTACTACAGCTGTTTCTCAAGCTGGCCTCCCACTTCTGACTGAAAGTAAGGGCACTGTCACTCCCATTATGGTCTATACTTCTCTCCTTCCTCCATGTACCCATTCTCAGGCCTTCATTAGAATCTTAATCTGGCCCAAGATACAGAATCACAGCTAGATTTGCTTCCCGGCAAGATCACTTACTACGTATGTGAGCTTGGGTAGTAGCTGACCCAATCTCCATGGCATAATTCAGAGAAGTACAGATCCTGGGAGGAAAATATAGGGAGAGAGGCTGAGGAATGCATGTATGAGCATAGGGTTCACATCAGAGGGCCTGGCCCAGAGTTCTATATGGTGCCCAGTAAAAATTTGTTATGCTGGCATTTATTGCAGTGATGGATAATGGAGGTTTAGCAACAAAGAAATGAGGGCCCCATGCTCTGTGACATTATGATTCAATGGAGAACTAGCACAGGCATACTCCCAGATGAGTATCTGTAGAAGGTGGTCTGTGATCAAGAGCATGGGGCATACATCCCAGGGCTTCGGAAAGTAGGCAGAAGAAGAGGCAGGGAACAAGCAACAGGCTTATCCTAGAGACGGCACCTGGCATGCATTATTTGTTCTCTCATCCAGACCTAATCACTAACCGTGTATAGGGGCGTTATTTATACTGCAGCGTATTACAGTATGAAACTCTGAGACTCAGAGACCAGTGACTTGGGCTGAGTTGGTCAGCACATTTCCAATGAGGATGTGGGATTTGAACCAAAACTCAAGAGGAGAATGGAATTAATATTGGGGGTATGGTCAAGAGGGAGGCCAGGAAAGTGAGGTTTCATGTGAGTGAAGGGGCATAGCTTCCCACAAAGTCTGGAGGCCACACCACCCACCCGAAGCCAGCGAGACCACGGGGCACTTTCCAATTGTTCCCTAGCAACTTCCCAGCATGACTCAGAGCAGCAGCATCTCTGCAACTTCCCTAACATGCTGCTCAGGAGGGGAACGTTCTCCTCTCTTACCTCCTTGAGAGCACAAAGCCAGCAGATTGGACCCAGGTAGCCAGGAGAAGATGGTCACAGAGCTGTCTGGAACTGAGTCTCACCTCCACCAACTCCTATTGCCTGAGGGCATGAATTTCGGGACTGAGAATAAGAACCGGCATTTTTCATAGATTGCTGAATACACATCTGGCAATTTGTCTTCGGTAGCTCCCTGGATCTTCACAATAACCTTGTAGACCCTTATTATACAGAGAAGGAAACTGAGACTCAGAGAGGTCAAGGCACTTGGCCTAGGAAGTCCAGCTAGGAAAGGCACAACTTGAGGTTGAACCTAGGTCTCCTCTGACTCTAGAGCCTGTGCCCTTAATGACTCTTGCTGTAGAGTCTAGTCCCACTAGCTCACATCAGGCAGAAGACCCATGTGTGTGTCATTTCCATTTTAATGCAGCCTAGCAAGCACATGTGTCTACAGAATGCAAAGAAACCTGAATGTGAAAGCAAATGAATTGTGGATAGAAGGTGATATTAAAGGTTCAACAGGATTTCCTCACTAACTTTGTTGCTCTGAAAATCCCCAAGCCCAAAGAGATGTTTTTATTCCAACCCTAGACCTTTCATCTTGAAAGTGCAAGATGTTCCACTTTTGCCTACTTGTCCTAGCACAATTATGCATAGACCTTTGTCTTTCACTCTCAAAAGAGTTTACATTCATTGGACAAGAAATCATGTGGTCATCTACCAATGAAGGGACAAAGAAGCCTTGTTGCAATATCATGTCTCTTTTGCAACCTGGACACATGGTGCTGTCCCATGATCTGGAGCTCCCACAAGTGAAAGGAGGGTCCGGTCTTTTGGGAGGACCAGCCAGCCTCTTCTTGAGGACAGAATGAGGAATATAGAGACTAGAAATGTGATTATGAGGGAACTAAGAACTGGAATGATAATACAACATGAGTAGAAGATTGCCTGGGTTTCAGAGCTTGCCCTAGTTGGAGGTGGGCACGGTTGTGCACAGCGTGCCTTCTCAGCATAGTAGTGCCTCAAATATGAGGCATGCAGAGACAAAAAGAGATGGAAGAAAGACTTGTGAAGGGGTCAAGGCCACTCTTCTGATCCCTGATTTGCCACATAGCACAGCTCAAGTTCTTGCTGCAGACTAAACCCAGCTAACAAGCCTGAGGCCCAGGATGCTTCTGCAAAGCTGAAGCCCTCAGGGCTCAGTGGAGTCTTGGAGACTGTTGAAGGAGGCAAGTGGCCAAGGGTGCAGGTCATGAGGAACCCACCCTCTAAGCAGTTGGTGAAAGTTCACAGTCAGAAATTTCACTAGGATGATGTACAGGACAGAACCTAAATAATGTTCAGGAGAGCCATCCAGAGGAAGGCATTTCCATCCAAGACTGCCTATATGATTCAGTATTGGAAAATCAATAAATATGCCTTCTATGAATAAGTCAAGCAATTCAACAGAAAGCGAATCTGAAAAGTCCCTACAATAACAATAGGCAAGCCGAAAAATTAGACAAGGACTCAATTTCTTTCACAGCAGTGCCAAAGAAGATGAAATATTTGGGAGTTTACCTAACAAAGGATGTAAAAGATCTCTATAAAGAGAACTATGCAACTTTAAGAAAAGAAATAGCTTAAAATGTTAAAAAAATGGAAAAACATACCATACTCATGGCTGGGAAGAATCAACATTGCTAAAAGGTCTAAACTACCCAAAGCAATATATAATTTTAATGTAATTCCTATTAAAGCTCCATTGTCATATTATAAAGATCTCGAAAAAATAATACTTCATTTTATATGGAATCAGAAAAAACCTTGAATAGCCAAGACATTACTCAGAAATAAAAACAAAACAGGAGGAATCATGCTACCAGACCTGAGACTGTACTATAAATTGATAGTGATCAAAACAGCATGGTACTGGCACAAAAACAGAGAGGTAGAGAGGTTTTCCCGGATCAATGATCTGGGGAAAATGCGCTCACCATTTCGGACATTCCAATATGTCTGTTTCCCGGCAGGGTCCCCACCCATCGGCTCTCCCCTGTGCTACCCCGCTGCCCAGCTCTCCGTGGATCCCAGCAGCACCCCTTTCTGGTCATCAAACTCTGAGATCCATGCTTCGGTGGAATTTTCTCCAGTTAGGTTTTGTGAGTTGCAACCTGCTGTCCTCCCTGTGGGAGGGGCCGGTTGCCCCTCCCCCAGGCAGGGGGAAACAGTTTACAGCAGTTTCCGCGGTTATGAACTATATTTCAAACACAACAATCCACCAAATCGCTGTGTATCTCCAGCTGGCCATCCACTCCAATAATTCACACGGGGAAAGATCCAGAGCTCCCTCCCTCTCACCTGATGACCTGGGAGAGATGGGCTAACGGACCATCTCCACCGCCATCTTGCTGGGCAGCCCCTTCTTCTCATTCTTCTATGGTCATCCTCAGAAATTGACCATATCTTATATCACAAGTCTAACCTCACCAACTTTAAAAGAATAGAAATCATTCCTTGTATTTTCTCAGACCATCAAGGAATAAAAGTTGAACCCAGTATCCACAGAAATTCTCATATGCATACAAAAACATGGAAACTAAATAACCTCATGCAGAATAGTAACTGGTCCACACATGATATTAAGAAAGAAATTACCAAATTTTTGGAACAAAATGACAGTGAAGATGCTAATTACCAGAACCTTTGGAATACCGCAAAGGCAGTCCTAAGAGGAAAATTTATAACATTGCAAGCCTTCAAGAGAATGGAAAGAGCGGAAGTCAACAACTTAATGGGACATCTCAAACAATTGGAAAAGGAAGAAATTTCCAACCCTAAACCCAACAAAAGAAAAGAAATACCTAAAATTAGAGCAGAACTAAATGAAATTGAAAACAAAAGAATCATACAATAGAGCAATCAGTCAAAGAGTTGGTTTTTGGTAAAGGTCAATAAAATAGATAAACCTTTGGCCAACCTAACCAGAAGTAGAAGAGTAAAATCCCTACTTTCACCATTCAGAAATGATAAAGGTCAAATAACAACAGACCCCTCAGAAATTTAACAAATCCTTAATGAATACTACTTAAAACTCTATTCTCTGAAGTATGAAAATCTGAAGGAAATATATCAATACTTGGAAACATGCCACCCTCCTGGACTCAGCCAGAAAGAAGTAGATATGTTGAACAAACCTGTAACAAGTTCTGAAATAGAATCAACTATAAGAAATCTCCCCAAAAAGAAAAGCTCAGGACCAGATAGCTTTACAGCAGAATTCTATGAAACCATTAAAGAGGAAATAGTATCTATATTACGTAAACTTTTTCAAAACATAGAAAAATATGGAACACTTCCCAAAACATTCTATGAAGCAAATATCACACTCATACCCAAACTAGGAAAAGACCCAACAAGAAATGAAAATTATAGATCAATATCTCTAGTGAATATTGATGCAAAAATATTCAATAAGATCACAGCAAACAGAATTCAACAACACATCAAACAAATTATATACCACAACCATGTAGATTTCATCCCAGGGTCCCAAGGATGGTTCAATATACGTAAATCCATAAATATAATACATCACATAAACAAATTAAAAAAACAAGACCATATGATTCTCTCAATTGATGCAGAAAAAGCTTTTTACTTTTTACAATATCCAGCATTCTTTCTTGATCAGAACGCTTAAGAAAATAGGTATTGAAAGAATATTTCATTTTGTTTTTTTTAGAGACAGAGTCTCACTCTATCACCCTCAGTAGAGTGCCGTGGCATCACACAGCTCACAACAACCTCCAACTCTTGGGTTTAGGTGATTTTCTTGCCTCAGCTTCCCAAGTAGCTGGGACCACAGGCATCCACCACAACACTTGGCTAGTTTATTTTTTTTACTGTTTGGCTGGGGCCAGGTTTGCACCCACCAGCCTCGGTACATGGGGCCAGTGTCCTACTCGCTGAACCATGGTGCCACCCTAGAAGGAACATTTCTTAAACTGATAGAGGCCCTCTACAGCAAACTCACAGCCAACATCATTTTGAATGGAGTAAAATTGAAATCATTTACACTCAGAACAGGAACCAGGAGAGGATGCCCACTGTCTCCACTGCTTTTTAACATTGTAATGGAAGTCTTAGCCACTGCGATCAGGCAAGAGAAGACAATCAAGGGGATCAAAATAGGACCAGAGGAGATCAAACTCTCACCCTTTGCAGACGATATATTTGTACATCTGAAAAACCCCAGGGAATCGACTACAAAACTCCTAGAAGTTATGAAGGAATATAGCAATTTCTCAGGATACAAAATTAATACTCATAAATCTGTAGCCTTTATGTATACCAACAATAGTCAAGGGGAAAAAACGATCAAGGACGCTATTCCCTTTATAATAGTGCCAAAGAAGATGAAATATCTGGGAGTGTATCTAACTGAGAATACGAAAGATCTCTATAAAGAGTACTATGAAACTCTGAGAAAAGAAATCGCTGAAGATGTTAATGAATGGAAAAATATACCATGCTCATGACTGGGAAGAATCAACATTGTTAAAATGTCTATACTACCTAAAGCAATCTTCAGATTTAATGTGATCCCTATTAATGCACCTCTGTCATACTTTAAAAACTGGAAAAATTAGTACTTCATTTTATATGGAAACAGAAGAACCTCAAATAGCCAAGACATTACTGAACAATAAAAACAAATTGAAGGGAATCACACTTCCAGACTTCAGACTATACTATAAATCAATAGTGATCAAAACAGCATGGTACTGGCACAAAAATAGAGAGGTAGATATGTGGAACAGAATTGAAGACCAAGATGTGAACCCAAACACTTATCATCATTTGATTTTTTAATAAGCCTATTAAAAATATAAATTGGGAGAAAGATTCCCTATTTAATAAATAGTGCTGAGTGAATTGGCTGCTGACCTGTAAAAGACTAAAACTGGACCCATACCTTTCTCCTCTAATAAAAATTGACTCTCACTGGTTAAACAACTTAAACTTAAGACGTGAAACTATACAAATTCTTGGAGAGAATGCAGGGGAAACACTTGAAAAAATTTGCCTGGGAGAAGACTTTATGAGGAGGACACCCCAGGCAATTGAAGCAATATCAAAAATGCACTACTGGGATCTGATCAAATTAAAAAGCATCTGCACTGCCAAGAACACACTAAGTAAAGCAAATAGACAGCCCTCAGAATGAGAGAGGATTTTTGCAAGTTATATTTCCAACAAAGGTATAATAACCAGAATTCACAGAGAACCCAAACTTATTACTAAGAAAAAACAAGTGATTCCATTTCATTGTGGGCAAGAGACA